>JAODAL010074509.1:0-14345 GCA_025379985.1 Phyllomedusa bahiana
TCCCCCTCAACCCGGTGGTACGAATCGCTTCTCCCCCGGGGGGGACTTTTCCTCGACTTCCCCGGGGGGCCAAACCCTCGGGATTAACACCCTTTGGGGTTAAAGGGGGGTGCGGACGGGAAAAGGGTTAGGGGGAACCGGTTTTCCTTTCTCTTGACTGAAAGGTTTGGGGCCTGGGGAAAGCGGTCGGGGGAAACCCGGGGCCCCAACTTTTTCTCCTGATCCCCTTGCCAGGTTAAAAAAAAAAAAAGGGGGAGCCCAAAAGGGGGGGGGGGGGTACTGTAAAGGAGGTCGGGGGTCCCCCGCTTTCCCGGCCCCCGGGTCCTTACCGGGCCCCCGCTCCGTGCACGCCCCCCTTTCCCTTTCCCGGGGCGGGCCGGGGCTCGTCCCCGTCCCTTTAGCGCACGCGCGCGACACTTGGTTTAGTTTTTTAAAGGGCCAGTGCCCCCCCTTTAAAGGGGGTTTGTTTTGGGGGGGGAACGTTGGTTCTATTTAAGGGAAACCCCCTAGATCCTGCCAATTATTGGTGCGCGTTCAGTGATTTTGGGAAAGGGGTTTTTTAGAGTCTGTATTGATTTCCCGTGTACCAGTCCGTTCCGCAAATTTTTGGGACCTTGCTTTTTTTCCGCCTGCCCTGACCGCCTGCCTGTTCTTACCACGAACCCTGCCCCCCTTTCCCCCCTGACCTTCTGCCTGTCCCCGACAACCCCTTTGGGAAATTAAACGATTTTGTCCCACGCGGGTTTCCCCCGGGCCCCCGCCCCCCGCAAGCAATCCAGTGGGGGAAAACCCCCTAATACCCCCCCCCAGCAAGTCCATCCCGCTTTGCGGGGGGGCCGGGGAAAAACCCCCGGGGGTTACTTAAAATTCCTTTCCCCCTTGGCGGGGGCTTAACTCCCTTCGCTTGGCGTGGTCCAGGGGAACCCCGGGAACCGTTACATATGGGGGATATATCCCCCCCTGTTTTATGTTTTAAGGGTTTTAATACTTACGTTTCTGTAGGGTGATATCCCACTAGTTTTTATGTGTTTAAAAATTTAGTAGAGTTAATTTTTTTAAAAATCTTTTTGGGTCCACTTTCCCTTTAACAAAAAGGGGTCAAACTCAATTAGAACAATGAAAAACTTTTCCTTACACCTGGGCGGATTTTTTTATAGCCTATGAAAAACTTTTTTTTAAATTTCTTCCCCCATCTCTTTTTGCTGCAAAACCTTTTTCAGGATCCCGGGGAAAAATTACCGGAACTATTAGATACATCTCAACAAAAGAAGGGGAAAGTTAAATTCCCCCCTTCCCCCGGGCCCATAAAACATCTTTCTTTGGGCTTCTAAAAAAGGGAAAGATTACAATAAAGTCTACTTTTTCCCCGTTGACCCACGTAATGGCCCCCCTGATGTCCCATTTCCGATAAAAAACCGTTTAAAAAAGCAGAAAAAAAATACACCCTTTCCCCTTGTGCACAGCACCTGATGTGCTGAAACCCAAGATCCCGGACCCGTAATTTGCACTTCTTAGTAAATAGACCCATTTAAAGGGAATAATGCGGGCGGATACCAGAAAACCTCCCCAGAAAAAAATCATCAATATTCATCTTCCTACAGTAAATTTTCGCGCGAGCTGCCCCTATTCAATATTTGATTTGGGTGTATCCTCGGGGTAACTACAAGGAAATCATCAAAAATTTGCCCATAAACGAGGGTCCTTCTAAACATCTCCATAAACATTCACCTCCCGGTTCATTCGATAATGTTTTCTTTTTTTTCTTCCAAGAAAAAGCCTCCAAACTCTCTTGTATTTATGAAAGGTTGAATGGTCCATAATAAGGTGAACTGACCAAGAATTCACAAAGGCACCTGAACTCTGCGGCTGCTGCACCAAGGTAATAGATATTGGTGCAGGGAGGGTCCCAAGAGCCTAATATTACCGATTCCCTTAGACTTTCTTCATCTAGAATTCTTAGAATTCTACTTCCTGCATCGTATGGAAGGATGGAGAGCACAAAGGTCTCACACTGGGACAGGTCATGTCATTTATGTTTGCTCTAAATCTCTTTAGGCCATTGGGTGTTTCTCAAATAAGGCTTGAAGGGGAATGACAGAGATTGAGACTTTTCCACCCATTCAAGCAGAGATCTGGCTCTATAAACTTGTTGATCACCCTCCTATT
Source organism: Phyllomedusa bahiana (assembly GCA_025379985.1). Taxonomy (NCBI): domain Eukaryota; kingdom Metazoa; phylum Chordata; class Amphibia; order Anura; family Hylidae; genus Phyllomedusa; species Phyllomedusa bahiana. The sequence goes on from JAODAL010074509.1 coordinate 2,167, forward strand.
GTCCATATTTTTGAATGATAAGGGACCTCCAGTCAACATGTGGTTTTATGTTTCTACAAAGTCTGTGGGTTTAGTACTTGAGGGAACCTTTAGACCAACGGCAGAGGTTTAGGTTCTGGGTGCTGCAAAGGAAGTAGCTTCACCCAAGCCTTGGTGCATGAGACGATGTAATAAAGTGAGCTGGCCATAAATTTGCAATTGCACCTGAACTCTACGGCTACTTCACCATGAAAATAAATTCTGGTGCAGGGAGGGTCCCAAGTGCCTGATATTATGATTCCCTTAGACTTTCTTCATCTAGAATTCCACATCCTGCATCATATGGAAGGACGGAGAGCACAAAGCTCTCGCTCAGGGATGGGTAATGTCATTTATATTTGCTCTAAATGGTTTTAGGTCATTGGGTATTTCTCAAATAAGCCTTGAAGGGGAATGACAGAGATTGGGACTTTTCCACCCATTCAAGCAGAGATCTGATCTGTTGATCACCCTCCTATTGTCCATATTTTTGAATGATAAGGGACCTCCAGTCAACATGCAGTTTTATGTTTCTACAAATCCATGCATTTAGTACATGAGTGAACCTAATGACCAAAGGCAGAGGTCTACGTTTTGGGCAATGCAAAGGTGACAGTTACACCCAAGCCTTGGTGCATGAGATGGTGTAATTATACATAAGATATCATCCAAAAATATAATAATAATAAAAATAATAATAATAATGTGAATCAACCCAGAATTCACAATGGCACCTGAATTCTACGGCTGCTTCACCAAGATAATAGATTCTGGTGCCGGGAGGGTCCCAAGTGCCTAATATCATCGATTTCCTTAGAATTCTACATCCTGCATCGTATGCAAGGAAGGTGCACCCAAGGGCCTCGCTCCGGGTTGAGTAATGTCATTTATTTTAGCTCTAAATCTCTTTAGGGCATTGGGTATTTATCAAATAAGCCTTCAGGTGGAATGACAGAGATTGCGACTTTTCCACTCTTTCAAGCAGAGATCTGGCTCTATAAACTTGTTGATCACCTTCCTATTGTCCATATTTTTTAATTTTAAGTTACCTCCAGTCAACATGTAGTTTTATGTTTCTACAAATTCCATGCATTTAGTACATGAGGGAACCTTGTGACCAAAGGGAGAGGTTTGGGTTCTGGGTGCTGCAAAGGTAGAAGTTTCACCCAAGCCTTGGTGCATGAGATGGTGTAATAAAGTGAACTGCCATAAATTTGCAATGGCACCAGAACTCTACGGCTGCTTCACCATGAAAATAAATTCTGGTGCAGGGAGGGTCCCAAGTGCCTGATATCATCAAATCCTTTAGACTTTCTTCATCTAGGATACTACATCCTGCATCGTATGGAAGGAAGGAAAGCACAAAGCTCTCACTCCAGGATGGGTAATGTCATTTATGGTTGCTCTAAATCTTTTTAGGGCATTGGGTATTTCTCAAATAAGCCTTGAAAGGGAATGACAGAGATTGAGACTTTTCCACCCATTCTGTTGATCACCCTCCTATTGTCCATATTTTTGAATGATAAGGAACCTCCAGTCAACATGTAGTTTTATATTTCTACAAAATCCATGTGGTTTAGTACATGAGTGAACTTTATGACCAAAGGCAGAGCCTTGTGATATGCAAATGCTTAGTGGATGGCAAAAAGGCAATTTAAACTCCACATGCCTATATTGTGCTCTCCCCAAGGAGAGATGTTCCCCTTTCAAAGGCAGAGGTCTACGTTATGGCCAACGCAACGGTAACAGCTACACCGGAGCCATTGAGACTATACCACCCCTTCAAGCAGAGAGCGGTCTCTATAAACCAGTTGCTCACCCTCCATTTGTCCATATTTTTGAATCATAAGATACCTCCAGTAAACATGTGGTTTTATGTTTCTACAAAATCCATGGGTTTAGTAAATGAGGGAACCTTATGACCAAAGGAAGGGGTCTAAGTTTTGGGCAATGCAAAGCTGATGGTGACACCTGAGCCTTGGTGCATATGACGGTGTAATTATACATAAAATATCATCCAAAAATATAATAATAATAAAAATAAGGTGAACCAACCGAGAATTCACAATGCCACCTGAACTCTACGGCTGCTTCACCAAGATAATAGATTCTGGTGCAGGAGTGGTTCCAAGTGCCCTATATCACGATTCCCTCAGAATACTTCATCCTGCATCCTATGGAAGGACGGAGAGCACACAGGTCTCGCTCTTGGATGGGTAATGTCATTTATAGTTGCTCTAAATCTCTTTAGGGCAGTTGGTGTTTCTCAAATAAGCCCTAAAGGAGAATGACAGAGATTGAGACTTTTTCACGAATCCAAGCAGAAATCTGGCTTGATAAACTCATTGATCACCCTCCTATTGTCCATATTTTGTAATTATAAGGTACCTCCAGCCAACATGTAGTTTTTATATTTCTACAAAATCGATGGGTTTAGCAGATTAGTGAACCTTATGATCAAAAGCAGAGGTCTAGGTTTTGGGTGTTGCATAGGTGGCAGCATTTACAGCCGGCCCTTGGTGCATGAGACTGTGATTTATCAGCTAGTTGACCTTATTACACCATTGCATGTATCCCAAAATGGTACCAATACAAGCTACACTTCAGCTTGCAAAATATAAGCCCTCACTCAGGTCCAAAAAAAGTTATCAGTTGCTGAAAATGTCTCTGCCGGGCAAATTTCAAAACTAGAAAATGTATTTTGTTGAAAAGTACTAAAACGTAATGAAAACCCTACATATTTGGTATCAGCAAAATCATAGTGACCGACCTGCAGAATACAGTGAACACATCATATATACCAAAGAGTGAACAACATAAAGACAAACCCTACGCAAAAATGGAACAAGTACCTTTAATTTCACATTTCATCCTCCTTAAAAAAAAACATTTCCAGTACTTTTTATGGTCTGGTCAAGGGCACCAGTAAAAAGTACACCTTGTTCCACATTAAAAAAACAAGTCCTCTGTCATGGTTGACGCCACGGTCCCTGCCTTGGACCGTTAGCGTGTCTGTGCCTGCCTTGTCTCCGCTGAGGCTCCCTGTGCAGGGATCCTGGCGGCCTGTATCCTTACTCCTGCTTCCTGGGGTCCTGTATGTGCATTGCACCTCCTAGGGCATGCACGGCAGTTTCCTGCCCTTAATTGGGTCTGTGTCTCTGTTGTCTTTCTCTTGACCTGTGACCCCTGGCTATAAGAGTAACTGTCTTTGCTCAGTGTCAGTCCATTGTTGTGCCTCATGCTGAGTGTTTGTCCATCTGAGCTCCTGCCAGCTTCTCATGTCTGCTATTCTGGACTTAACCCCTAAGATGCCTGGTTCAGTTCCTGCAGTCCATTTGAGCTCATGCCAGCTTCTCAGGTCTGCTATTCTGGACTTAACCCCTAAGATGCCTGGTTCAGTTCCTGCAGTCCATCAGAGCTCCTGACCACCTGTCTGTTGTCTTCTGCTGTCCCTGTCCACGTTGAACCCATTCACGAGATACTCTACTACAGACACCAATGAGCAATAAGTAAAGTTTTTGAACTGACATCTGTATCCCTTATTAATTCCCACCTCATTTTCACCATCAGCACCGTTATTACCAAATGACTCACACTGGTGGACTTGGCAAAGAAGAGAGAATAGGCTGATTGAATCATAAATGCTTGTAGTCTGAGAAGACGACCGGGAGACCAAGACTTCTGACGTTACTATAGTTAGGTTCAGGTAACAGGAGACGGCCGGAGTAAGACACCTTTACTGGATAATTAACTAAAATGTTCTCAAACATTTGCATCTGTTTTCTATTGAAAAGATCATTCTCACCACAACAATCGGCTTTAAACATGTATGCAAATGTAAAGAAAGACTATTACCATATACATTGCTGTTCTGGTTTTACTTCCTTTCAGAGATGGAGCAGTTCTTGTCTCCTGTTTGTGTACACAAGCTTCCCTAGGTTACCGACCACCTCCCTCTGCTCTAGCAGTGGTTGGGGTGGCGATGTCACTTCCTGCTGTGTCTTATCAAGGTGTCTCAGTGGTTAGCAATGTACAGAAAGGGGGCACAGTGGTTAGCACAATGCAGCAAGGTGGATTAATGGTTAGCACTGTACAGTACGTTGGCTCAGTGGTTAGCAATGTACAGCAAGGTGGCTCAGTGATTAAAACAATGCAGTACATTGGCCTTAATTGTTAGCACAGTACAGCACAGGGGCTCAATGGTTAGCATAGTACAGCACAATGTCTTAGTGGTCACCATGGTACAGCACAGTGGTTCAGCTTTCACTGTTGCCCTGCAGAGCTGGATTCAAATCCCACCAATGAAAACATCTGCAAAGAGTGTATATGTTCTCCCCATCTTTGCTTGCCTTTCCTCCAGATACTTCAGTGTCCCCATATGCTCCAAAAACATCCTGATACATTAGTCTAAGAGTTTAGACTATGAGGGAAAGGGACCAATGTGAATAAATAGAATCTCTGTACAGTGCTATCAAAATGAATAAAATAAACCAAAAAAGTGAAACCTACAAATACGGAGCGGCTGCAGTGTGCAGACACTAAGAGGCAAACAATAATTACATTAATTAACTCAAACTGCATTTTTGCTACATAAAAGTATATATGAACATTTGAGGCTCTTAGTGCACATTTTGATCAAAACTGTGAAGGCCCATCCTCCAACGGCAAGGTGGCCTCAGTTCAGATGGAAACCTACTCTACACAATCTCAGCTCTCTGTTTTTTTTTACAGTAGGTCCTCAACTATATTGAAGCCATCTTGCCGCTGAGGGGTCGGGCCTGTATAGTTTTTATCAAAATGTCACTAAGACCTAAATTTTTTTGTCTTATGTTAGCAAAAATGACTTTAAAATAATTCTATTTTTTTGTTTGTGCTCGTCTTTGCAGGCTGCTGCTCTTTTTCGTGTGTTGCAGACGCGTCGTCGCACAACTGCCCCTTTTTTTTTACTTCTTCTGGAGGAGTCACTGTTTTTTTTTCCCAATTTTTTTAATTTTTTTTGTATTTTAAACGTTTTTTTCCCCAAAAAAGGATCCATGGAAGAGCTCAACGCATGTCTTTACCATAAGAGTCTATTAAAAAATTCGACACTTTTTCATTGTAGCAGGGTTCCCTTTACCCATTTTTTGCTTCATAGCTTTCATTTTTATACAAAAGAATTTCCCACAAACCCCTTTTAATTAACCGCCTCGAAAATTCGTAAACCCCCCCGCAGGCTCTTTCAGAAGAGCCCTTCCCCGCCCCTGCACTGCGCGGGTTTTTTTGCAAATGGAAAAAAAAAGTGATGATAATGCACAAGACGATTTAAAAAAGCAACACTGGGGACAAAAATGGGTTGGAGCTCCCCAAATTTAAACCCATTTTATACATAATACCTTACCAGCAGCACAAAAATACAGAGACAGCAAGGGGAAGAGGGAAACGGCCCCTTTTTGCAAAAAATAAAAATTTGGCGGCGGAACAGACAAGGGGGGGATCTGCAGACTTAACCTGTCAAGCCTTTCTTCTGGAAAGATCGCCCATAATACCCCTTTTTTTCCAGCTCCACAGAACGGCATCAAAAAGTCTTTAAATTTTAAAAACAGCTGGGGCCCAACAAAGATTTTATTGGGAAAACACAAAGGAATAAAAAAACCCTACAAGCATCAAAGTGAAAGGTGAAACAATTTTACTTTAGGTGCACCTTACCTAGAAACTGCCCGGAGCGATAAACAGTGAACTTATATAAAATTGGATATCTGATTTAACACGGGATATAAAATGGGAAAAACAACTCATATCTAAAAAAAAAATTTAAATACTATAAAATGCCCCCTATGTCAAAAATATAATATATAAAACGCCCCCCCAGTACAAGATATAACTACTATAATCTGCTCCCCCATGTACAAGAAATAATCTATAAAATGCCCTATGTTCAAGAATATAATACTAAACATGCCCATTTGTACAAGCATATAACCTTAAAATCCCTCTATGTACAAGCATATACTATATAATACTGTCCCCATGTACAAAAATTAACTCTATAATACTGCCCCCCATGTCAATAATAAACTATATAATACTGATCCTAGTACAAGAAAAAACTACTATAATCGCCCCCCCATTAAAGAATATAACTACTATAATACTGCTCCTATGTACAAGCATTTTAAATATAATTTGCTCCCTTTTACAAAAATTAACTACTATAATATGCCCCTATGTACATAAAATTAAAATACTATAATATGCTCCTATGTACAAGAAAATTTTAAAAACTTAATACTGCCCCCCCCATGTTCAAGAAAAATTAACCACAAATACGCCCCTTTACCAGAAAATAATACTTAAAAACGCCCCCCATGTCAAGAATATAAAATACTATAATCTGTCAAAGTACAAAAATATAATACTATTTAAAAAGCCCCCCATTACAAGAATATAACTACTATAATAGCCCCCCATTACAAGAATAAAACTACATAATTTTCTGCCCCCATGTACAAGAAAATAAATACATAATACTTCCCCTAGTACAGCAATAGAGATTGAGATTGAGGCTTTAACTTTTTAATAAATGGGATTTCCCCCGTGGTGACCTCTCAGGTTTTTGGGTTTCTCTTCTTTGGTGGGTTGCGCTGGGGGAGTTTCCTTTCCTCTTGGATTCTTAACTTTCTTAAGGGTTTTTTTCTTTTCAGTAAATTTGTGACATTTCCCGGATTTCCCCGAATTTTAAAGAGTTCCTCCTCCGTCTAGGTCAAGGCGAGGGAAATTAGTTTATTCTGAACCCACTTATTTACCTATTATCTTAATTACACAGCGATAGCTCAACCCGGGTGCCCTTTCATCTGGACCTATCGGGGATTTCTTGGGCCCGTGAACCCCTTTTGTTAATTAAAACTTTACCCCCGGGAAGAAATTTTTAGATTCAAATCCCCGATTGACCCCCAAAGTTTCACTGTGCACATTTGCTCTAGGGCCGTCCCTATAACAAAAATGGAAAGAATTGTTTTTTGAGGCTGTTCCCCCCAAGGACTTGGGGGTTTGTATCAATAGGGTAAGCCATGAAAGTACCAATGGGCCCCCCCCTATTCAGGACAGTGTCATTCCAAGGAGAAACCCTCAGGGGTTGCACAGACTTTCCATTCTCTCATGGGGTTCCCCGACAGAGGAGGGGCTGTGTTCTCCATTCTGCTCTATGGGGGGTTCCCAGCCAGGGGAGCGCTGTGTTCTCCATTTGTTCTATGGGAGTTCTCTGTACAGGGGACGCTGTGTTTCCATTCTCCTTAGGGTTCCATACGGGGAGCACTGTGTTTTCCTTCTGTTTATGGGGGTTCTCAGTACAAAGGGATCTGTGTTCTCCATTCTGTTTTTATGTGAGTTCCCCGTACAGGGAGCCCCCGTGTTATCCCCTCTGTTCTATGGGGGTTCCATCAGGGGAGCGCTGTGTCCTCCATTGTGTTCTATGGGAGTTCCCAGTACAGGGGAGTGCTGTGTTCTCCATTTTGTTCTATGGGAGTTCCCAGTACAGATGAGTGCTGTATTCTCCATTCTGTTCTATGGGAGTTCCCAGTACAGGGGAGTGCTGTGTTATCCATTCTGTTCTATGGGAGTTCCCAGTACTGGGGAGCGCTGTGTTCTCCATCCTACTCTATGGGAGTTCCCAGTACAGGGGAGCTCTGTGTTCAGCCGTACTAAGAACTCCAATAGAGCAGAATGTGTCACTGGTTCTCCATTCTGAGGTTATACTTTCAGGGCTTGTTCCCGGGATCAGTGTGGTTCACTGAGTAGGGACACACACTTATCAGACTTTGATGGCGTATCCTATCAATATGCCATCAAAGTGCAAAATACAAAAAAAAATTATGAAAAAACCTTGTAGTTTAATTCCCATAACAAATCCCGGCACACAGCTAAATGCAAATGATTTTTACAGCTAAAAGGACAGAGCTCCAGACCTTACTGAGCTGTGGACCTGACTGATTGTAAAAACCATCAACAAGAGAGCTATAACTTTTATCATGGGGAGGATTGCGCATTATTTCCTTCAGCAGGAATCCATCACAGTGTGCGGCAAAAGAAGATACTGGTTGTTCCAGTCAGCTGTGAGCTACAGCCGTGCACTGATTAATTACATTTTTATCATGTCAGATCTTCAGTGTTGTCCCATGTAAAGATATAACACAATATTTAAAAACAATGTGATGACTGTTAATAATAAAATAAAAATGTATCTATGTATCTAAATCTTACCTGAAGTCTCACCTGTTCCTGCTGTGCCAGCTCCATGGGTGGCAATTCCATAGAGTCACAGTTCTCATGGTGAAGAAGGCTTTTCTCCCCTGGAGATTGAATCCTTTTTCTCCAGACAGAGGAAGCGCCCCCTTTGTCTTTTAAGGGGGTTTTACATGAAATAGTTTTCCCCCAGACTTTTTGTGGGGGCCATTTATAGACTTATATAAATTCACCCTGTCTCCCGGAGCCGTCTTTTCTCAAGACTAAATAAGTTAAATTCTTCTAACCTCTCCTCATAACTAAGACGCTCCATTCCCTTTATAAGTTTGGTTGCTCGTCTTTGTACTCTCTCTAGCTCCATTACATCCTTTCTATAAACTGGAGCCCAAAACTGAACAGCATATTCCAAGTGGGGCCCTGCACCAATGCTTTATATAGCGTAGTATTACATACCTGTCCCGCCATCCAGACCTCTTCTAATTCACGCCGATACCCTACTGGCCTTAGAGGCAGCTGATGACACAAATAGTTATCAGGGTTAAGGAAAGACAAATATCCATCAACTTCAGCCATGGGTGGCGAGAATCTGTGGATGAAGGGAAGGAATAGGAAAATGTACAACTTTGTTTCCTCCTGTTGATCCTGAATTTTAAATTCATAAGACAATCTGCCCCAAAGGGTATATCATTTCTGACCCCAAATAGTAACCCCAAGAAACATTCCACCCAAATATGAGGGAATTAACCATTGGTTTTGGCAAGAAATATAGAACAGTGACCAAAATACAGCATTACAGTGTGAAAGCAGCTTTGGAGCCTGAGGTATGTTCACATGACGGATCTATGCCGACTCAGTGTTAAGATCCTCATGTATTCTGACTCCCATTCATCTTCCCTTTCACACTTTGCAGATATTCCACCCCATGTTTTTCAAGTCAATGGTGTGTGAAAAAAAAGAAATGACGTGTCCAAGAGATCCCCTGGATTCCACTTCAGGCAGGAGTGACATGATTAGCATAGAGATGACGAATTGATTTTAACAAAGCGGAATTCATTAGAATTTCAGGAAAAATTTGGTCTGAACAAAGCCGAAGTTTAGGGCGATTTTTTGGTAACAAATGTAAAATCCCGCGAGCACAAAGGCGTGACATGGGCAGAGAACTATGGAAGGAAGAAAGGAATGACATGGGGAGCCAATTTAGCAGTAAGCGGGAATTCTGTGACGTCACAGCCCTATAAATGGGGAAGCCACCTTAAATTATGCCACTTGTCCCTTTGTCTCCTATGTACAAGCATCTGTCTGTAGCAGCACTGCATTGCACTCTGTGCAAAATACTTCCGATTTTTCAGCTACTGGGGTGAAATACCTATCAAATACACAGGTGTGTGTCACCAGCGTTTTTTATTTTGGGCTAATGCAATCTGTGGCAAAGAGTTGATTTTTTTTTACTTATTGTGGGGAACTCTGTGTCAAATCCAGTGTGTGTATTTCTGCCCTACACACATCTCAAATGCATCCAGTTCAGTCTGTAGGGAACACAGAAGACATGCAATATCCCATTTTCTCTTCATCTCTGTTTTGGATCAACTCCTGTTTCTTTTTGGTTTTAGCAATACTGATGGATTATTGACCGATTGAAAGCGGACACTGACGGATGAAAGGAAGGGCAACATGATCAGTGACGTCAACACAAAATTACTGCCGACACCCTCTCCACTCATTCGGGGGGGCCTCTACATGTATTAGCGTTTAACAGGGCAGGTTCTGTCATAATCTGTGGAATCATCTGATGTCGGTGTGAAAGGAGTGCGCTCTTTGATGCTATAGTGAGATCTTGGCCCTTAGCTCGGTTCTTTCCAGCTGCAGCTGACATTACCTTGTCAGGCTGCGTTCCCACTTCAGTTAATTGGTCAGTTTTGCCCCAGAAAGAGCACAGACAAGAGAAGTGAGAAGCGATTCTAAGAGCGGCGGCTGTCATCTGAGTGACATACTAAAACACAGCATTGTATGAAGACCAAACCACACTCCCTATGAATATTTGAGCATGACACAATGTTCTACAACACCCTGCAGGCTCTGTGCAGCCTGGAAATAGCTGCTTTTTAACGTGATTTATTGCAAATATATTCTGAAAGAACTGAATTTTTGGGGAAAATTCAACGATTCAGCCAAATCATTTTTTTGAGAAATTCACTCATTTCTAATTAGCACCACTGATATGGGGCTCATCTATGTCCAAGTAAAAGGCAAGAACCCCATCTGCAAAGTAAGAATCCTTGGCAAAAATCCGAGCTATCACCTTGCCTTTCTGCCGAGGTTTACATTCCAGACTTTTCAGATAGGAAAATCCTAATGTGTGAACAAACCCTACTGCACAAACACTCAGGAAGGCTTTTATCGAGGTGGTTGGAAGTGAAACTTTTGTCTGTGTTTAACCAATGAAGATTTTTTGAGTGTTTTTATGACTTTGTTTCCTCCTTTGTTGTGCCAAACTGAGCGCCTGAATCTTCTGAAAGTCCAGATCACCTTTCCTCTTCCTCCCGCTCTCTCCTCGTATGAGTATCGCGGGCAGCGGGAATCAGACGCCAGCAGAACTTTGTCGTAAGTAGAAAACACTTAGAAAAAGGTCCAGACATCAAGATAACAAGAAAACCATTCATCACGGTGACAGCTCTTTGGTTTTCACCGACTCATATTCCTGTAAAGTTCTTGACGAGATGCGGAGATGGTCAGCACTAGTGTTGAGCGATTGTGTTGGGGTATCGAGACGATCGATAGTTTGATAGTTTGGCCCCCTATCGATTAAGGGTTTTTTGATAGGAGATCGAAATTTTGCGCGATGACCATTAAAGTCTTTGGGGGAGCAAAAAAACTTTATTATTACACCCAAAAAAAGGTGGGGAGAAGGGGGGAAAATTTAAAATCACAAAAAAGTCAAATTGGATACGGGTAATCTTAGGCAAACACTTAGGTTAAAAAAAGTCACAGAAAAAAAGTCAAGACCCTTTACTATCCCTGTCTTGTAACCCAAAGCCCCGCCCCCTTTTAAACCTTTCATCCCCACAAATTTAAAAGTGCCAGAAAGGGAGTATGATTTGAACCATATGTTACTTGAAACTGGGCATTTAATATCCCCGTCCTGGAACGCCGCATGGGGCCCAAACCTGCTGACCCCACATTTAAAAGTGGGGCCCAAAAAAGGGGTCTTTTAAACCCCCTTTTTTGGTTTTATGGGCATTGACTATACCTGTCCCGGGCCACAGCATGAGGCCCCCAAACCCGAAGACCCCCACATTTAAAAAGTGCCGGAAAAGGAGTCTTTCAACCCCATTTTTTTTTTTCTGGGGCATTGACCATTTAAGGGCTGGGCCCCCGGCCCTTTTGCCCCAAACCGATGGAAACCCCCACATTTAAAAAGTTTCCGGGAAAAAAGGGGTCTTTTAAACACCCATTTTAGTTGGAAAATGGGGCCCTTGACTTATACCTGTCCCGGGCCCCCTAGCATGAGCCCAAACCTGCATGACCCCCCCATTTTAAAAAAATTTCCGGAAAAAGGAGTCTTTTCAACCACCAAATTTTAAATTTCACTGGACCCTTGACCCATAAAACTGTCCTGGGGCCCCAGCATGAGCCCAAAACCCGATGACCCCCCCATTTAAAAAATGCGGAAAAAAGGGTTTTTCAACCAAAAAAATTTTTTGTTTCATTTTGGGCATTTATTTACCTGTCCTGGGCCACAGCCTGAGCCCCAAAAACCCGCTTTACCCCCACATTTAAAAAAATGCCCGGAAAAAAAAGGAAATCTTTCAACCACCATTTTTTGTTTCCCGGGGCATTGCTATACCTGTCCTGGGCCCCAGCATGAGCCCCCCAAAACCCGGATTTACCCCCACATTTTTAAAAAAAGTGGAAAAAGGAGTCTTTCAACCCACCCTTTTAGTTGA
>JAODAL010074510.1:0-14344 GCA_025379985.1 Phyllomedusa bahiana
ATTCAGGGAAAGTTGTACCACTTGTGCCCGTAATAAATCTCCTCACTGAAACCAGTGGGGCTGCTGCAACCTCTGTATTCCTAAAAAATAATAATAATTAATCTTTATTTATATAGCGCCAACAATTCCACAGCACTTTACAATTCAGTCCATGGGTTCACATCGCTATGGACTTTATCCCCGACCCACCTCCCTGGGCCGGTAATCGGTTATTTGGGTGGTCACGGACAGATTTCTCCAAAATGCCGCACTTTGTTCTGCTGCCTGGCCTTCCTTCCGCCCACGTCTAGCCAATCTCTTCTTTCAACATATTTTCCAGCTGCATGGACTTTCCCCAAACAATCGTCTCGGAAGGGGGATTTCCCAGTTTGTCTCTAGATTTTTGCCGGGGCCCTGCGCGCAATTACAAGGCAAATTGAACTTTTCCTCTGCCTCCCAAACCCGCAACTAATGGCCAAGTGGAGAGGGTGAATCAGGTCTTGGGGTACCTATCTCTGCCATTTCATGTCTGCTCGACACGACGATTGGTCTAGTTTTGTTGCCATGGGCCGAAATTTCATACAATTCTCTGGAATCAAATTCTGCCAGAAAAATCTCCTTTTTCGGGTCTTCGGCCGGCACCTAGCCCCCCCCCTTTCCCGCTGCCCTCCGCCTCCTCCGATGTGCTGCGGTATAGACAGTCTCGTCCGTGACTTATCTGTCATTGGGAGAAGACACGCCAATTCTTGCTTCAGTCCTCAGCCCGCATGAAGGTTTCAGGCAGACAAGAAAAGGGGACCCCCTCAGTCCCGGTCCTCGGCTGCGGGCACGCTCGCCAGCTCTGACCCCTTACCTCACCACGCTCCGCTATGCCCCGGGGCACCCCGCTCCCACTGCGGGGCCGGTTGCGCGCTTGTCCCCTAGGGGCGCGGTACCTGCATCTCAATTTAAAGGACAGCGCGCCAGTGAATTGTTTTCACCGGGCCCGCTGATCCTATTTTAAGTCCTACCTCTTCCCCTTGATACTTCCGAATCGATAATGCCCTGTGCCTAGAGGAAGCGTTCCTGAAGTAAACTAGTGTTGTTTTTGTGTACCGTATCCTCTGCCTCCGTCCCCCCGACCTTTAACCCTTTGCCGCCTGTCCCGACCTTCCTGCCTGTCCCTGACTACGAGTCTGCTCCATGATTTTGTACCATGCCACACCTCGGCCGCCACTGCAAGCAAGTCACGTCAGGGGTAGCATACATCTAACACAAATATCAGTGGCACACTAAAGACTCAGTAAAACCTCAAGGTATATAGGAATATTGGAAATGCATTACTGCTAAGGAAAATATAAAAAAACCCTGGGACTCTTATTTTTACAGTATTTGATCAAAATTGTATTAAGCTCACCTCCCAAAACGTCAAGGGGATCCCTGAGCAGGTAAAGTCCCTACACTGAACATGTTACCTCACTAAGCGTCAATCCAGACTGCAACTTCAGGGAATGGTAGGAACTAGCAATTGGATTATCCTGCACTGTTTTAAGAGAGGCAGCTGAGTGCAGCAAGCCAATGAGATTGCCATTTCTCAAATAGACTACAAAAAACGTAATAAGGGCTGTGCACTTTCTAAAATATACTTGAAAAAACGCAAGCATAGGTGCACACTGAAAAGGCAATAGAAAACATCTAACACAAATATTTGTGTTAGATGTATGCTATTGCCTTTTCAGTGTGCACCTATGCTTACGTTTTCAAAGTATATCTTAGATGTGCACAGCCTTTTACATTTTGTACGTCAGGGGTAGCGACCTGGTAGTCCATCTCGCTTTGCGGCAGGCTCTGGTGAAAACCGGACCTACTTAGACTCCACTCCCTGGCGTGGTTTATACTATCGCTTTCGGTGGTCCAGAGGATCCACATCTCTGGTTTGCCTTTTGGTAAGCCAAACCTGACAATGATTTCATGTATTTGGAAGCTTCTGGGGTTTATTGGCAACATCTGAGTTAATTAGAGACACACCTGTGGATGTATTTTAATTTACACCAGAAATACACTGCTTCTGTATCTAACATCATGGGAAAGTCTAAAGAAATCAGCCAAAATATCAGGAAGAGAATTGTGTATTTGCGCAAGTCTGGTTCATCCTTGGGTGCAATTTCCAGATACTTGAAGGTGCCTCGTTCATCTGTACAAACAATGATACACAAGTACAAACAAGATGGGGATGTCCAGCCATCATACTGCTCAGGAAGGAGACAGGTTCTGTGTCTCAGAGATGAGATTGCTTTGGTCCGACATGTGCGTATCAACCCAAGAACAAAAGCAAAAGTCCCTGTGAAGATTCTGGCAGAAGGTGGTAAGATTGTATCATTATCCACAGTGAAACGAGTACTGTAAACACAATGGATGAAAGGCCACTCTGCAGGAAAAAAAGAAAATTGCCCCCAAAAGGGAAAATATAAAAGCTAGATTAATGGGTTTTAAAAAATGGACACAGGAAAAAAAAAGACATACCCTTTTTGGAGACCCTGGTTCTGTGGAAGAAGAAACAAAAATTGAACGTTTGGGCCCTAATGACCCTTGTTACCTTTGGGGGAAAAAAGGGGGAAACTTTGGAAATCTAAGAAAAACCATTCCAACTGTGAAACAAGGGGGGGGTGCATCTTTTTAGTGGAGTTTTTTTTGCTTGGGCTTGGGGGATTTCACAAAAAGATGGCATCTTTAGGAAAAAAAGCTTTTGTGGGAATACTGAAGAAACATCTCAAGACATAATCAAGAATTTTAAAAAATGGGCGGAAATGGGGCTTCCAAATGAACAATTTAAACCCCCAAAAAATACTGCCCAAAATGGGTTTTAAAATGGGTTTAAAGGGTAAACCAAATCAAAGTTTTGGGAAATGGGGCCCCACAAAGCCTCTGATCTCCAAACCTATTGAAAATTTTTTGGGCAAAGAGAAAAGGCAGGTTTTCGACAAGGGGACCTACAAACAAGGCTAGTTCCAACCCGTTTGTTTTGCCCAAAAAAACCCCCCAAATTTACCAAACTTTCTGTGAGAAGTTGGGGGAAGGATAAACCCAAAACATTTTAAACCAAGGTTTTCAGTTTAAAAGGGAAAGCTACCAAAAATAATGGGAAAAGTAAAGGGAAACTTTTGACCCCTGCGATAGTAAAAAAAAAGGGTTAAAAAAAATTTTCCCCCCCTCCTCATTTTCGGAAAAAGGCAAAATAAAATAATTTGGTAATCCTTTAAATTTAAACCCAAACCCGGGGGGGTTTTTTCTGTTTATGTCAGAAAAGTTTAAAAAACAAAGCATATGGTCTTTTTAAAATGTGAAAGGGAAAAATTTTGGGTTTTACCTGGAAACTATATCAGTAGTGGGACGAAAACCCGGGCCCAGTCCGCCCCCTCCTTTTAGGGACCCACGGCCCCGGGCTTGGGGGGTGTATTCGGGGCTTGCGCTGCCCTTAGGGGGGAACTCAAGGTCAGCCAAAAACTGTTTTTCCCCTGTTTTTAAACCCCTTTCCCCCAAAATGGCACCGGGGAAAAAAACAAAAAATGCCCACCATTCTCCCGTTTTTGGGAAAAAGCCCTCCCTTAACCCCCAAATTATAGCAGGGGCAGGAACCAACCCCTTGGGGAGCAAAAAACTAAACCAAAAATTGGGGGTGGGGGCCGTTTATCAAGCAGACTAACTCAGATAAACTTTATAGATTTAATTAGCCCCTTTAAGGGCACAATAGACGGGAATATGTACAAGATGGGTAATAAAAATACAGGTCAGAAGAGGGGCAAATTTTCAATTATGGATTTTCAGGGCAAAAAGGGAGTTAAAATTTAAATCAAGTTTCCTTTTTGCCCTTTGGGGGCCCCGGCCGCAAAGGGGGGGGGAAAGGGCCTGGCGCTGCGTATTTAAGTTAAAAGGACCTGCCCTCATACCCCCCTCCTTTTGGGTCAAACAGGAAGAGCCCCCCCTGGCTCCTGGCTTTTTTCTGCGAGGGGCAGCCCAAACTTGGCACCTCCTCCCACATCCCCGGGGAGGGGCTATAAAAATCCCCCCCACTCGGGGTCATGCATTTTTCTGATAAAAAAAACCAAAAAGGGACTTAAATGGGGCAGGGCATTGGAACAAAACCGACCCGGGTTGGTTTAACAGATCCGTCTGGGTTTTCCCGGGACCCCCGGGATATCAAACTTCTTATCTTATGGCCCCCTAGGCCCCGGTTCGGATATTTTTAAAGCCCCCCATGCATTGGAAAAACCCGGGAAAGGGGGCCGGGTGCGTGCGGGGAGCTCCATTTTTTTGCGATTAAAACCGCCCATGCCCCAATTATGAGGGATGGGCCAAATTGAATCGATTTTAAATATCGGAGACAAACCGGGATTTGGTTTGTTTGATTAAAGTCTTTGAAGCGGGGGAACTGGGCTTTTTGTTCAGTGCTAATTGGATTCATGAGGATTTTTTCATGGGTTCCCCCATGCTTGTGGGACTTCCAAACAAAAAGGGGAAATTTACACGGGGGCTTCATTCCCTGGGGGAAAATTGAGCTTGCCCTAGGCTGGACCCATCGTGTTCTGACTAGATTAACATGAAAAATTTGAGCTTGTCCTTTTGGGGGGGGAAAGGCCGTATCTGATAATACAAAATGGGGGGATGAAATTTAAAGGGGAAATTCCTCCCCACCTCCCCCCTTTTTGGGGAGGGCGCCTGGGGGGAAGCCCCGCC
Organism: Phyllomedusa bahiana; assembly: GCA_025379985.1. Lineage (NCBI taxonomy): Eukaryota > Metazoa > Chordata > Amphibia > Anura > Hylidae > Phyllomedusa > Phyllomedusa bahiana. The sequence continues at coordinate 4,693 of JAODAL010074510.1, forward strand.
CCCCGTGCTCCCCCAAGGGGGCCCAAAATGACCCCGCCCCTTGTCAGGAAAAACCCTTCGGCTTTTGGTGGTCTGGGCCCCTTTGGGGGGCCCGAATGGGGAAGGGGTACCGCGGGAACGGGGCCCTCCACGTAGAACCCCTCCCTTTGGGTTCCGGGGGCCCTGTTTTTTAGCCAGCTCAGGGGGGGTTGTGGTCTGTCTCCACAATAAAATGCCGCCCGTATAGATGGGGGCTGCAGCCCTGAAAGGGCCCCACCTATCGCCAGGCATTTTTTTTCCAGGGGTGGAATGGGCCCCATTTCCCCTCGGCAAAGCTTCCGACTCGGGTCCCATAAGGGAGATGTTCCTGCCCCGTTTTGTCCACCTGGGGGAGCACTGCACCTAGGAAAAAAGTCACGGGGCATGGGTTTGTTACTTTTTAAACTGCCGGGGGAAGTCGGCGGGTTTGGGTAGAAATGGGGGGGGCTGGAAAAGGGGCCCCTTGGGGGCTTGGAAGGCCGTTTTCGCAGTCGTTTGCCCAAAATCGACTGCGGAGGGAAAAATTTTTCCCTGGGGGAGGTCGTCGGGGGTTTTTTGCCAGGCTACTTTTGTGTGGAACAAACCCCCTATAGAAACCCAGCGGGGCCCAAGAAAGCCCATCCCCTGTTTTTGGGTCCTGGGGGGGGGCCCAGGATGCGTTTGGCATCCATTTTTTCCCCCGGGCCTGGTTAAAAGGCCCCCCCACCTACCTGGTGCCCCAGGTAGTGGACCTCATCTTTCCCAGCTGGCACTTTTCCGGCTTGATGGTCAAGCCTGCCTGGCGGATAGGGCCAACACCTGCGTCAGGTGCTGGAGGTGGTCCCCCCCAGGTGGGACTGAAAACGGCTATGTCTCCAGGTCCCGGGGCCCGGCGTACCCTTCAAGCCCCTTTAAAGGCGCTTTGGTTGGGGACCACCCCTTTGAAAAGGGGCCCAGGGGCAATTCTTCATGGCCAAAGGGCATGACAGGGGGACTCGTCCCAGCCCAAAGGGGGGTGAAAAAGGCGAGCGTTCCTTGCCTCAGGGTCGGGGGAACCTCCCAAAAACCCCCGGCTCAGTTTAAATGATGGCGGGTTTAACCGGGCCCCCCCGGCCCAAAAACGGGAATGAGAAGGTCATCGATGCTTTGGCATTGGGAAAGGCATCAGTGCCCGGGGGACAGCTTTTGAGCCCCCTGTAGCCCACCCCAAAACCCGGGTGGTCCTTTCCTTCTTGGGGACGGGGAAATACAACGACCCCCGGTTTGTTGGACCCCCGGATAAACCCCCAGCTTCGCATCTGGGTAAATTTCCTCCGCATGTGTGCTGCACTTCGGGGGAGATCCGAAATGTGAACCCCGGTTTGGGGGGGGTGCCCCCGGTGTCCAGGATGGCGGCTGACCCCGGGTCCTTCCAGGACGTTAGTGTACAATGCCCGAAAAGGGGGTTTAGGGGGTTTGCCAACAGCGGGGGACCGGGAGGGTTTCCTCCAGGAGTTTTTCCACAAATCCCCAAAGTCCTCTTTGGGCCCCCACCCCCGCCCTGACCAGGGCAAGAATGCCAAGAGTTCTCCTTTCTCATTTTTCCTTGGGCGGGTTGCAAAAGGGAAAGGGGCACATACCCCCGCTCATGATCGCCTTCACCCATTTTTCATGGGGAAAGGCCCTTTCCCCCCAGTGTGGTCCAGGGGGGACCAGGTACGTAAATGCGTTATTTTTGCTGGTGCCCGACATAGGGGCCCTTTTCCCGGGCTGCCTGAAAGCTTGTCCTTTTGGTAAGGGACCAGGCCCCACATTTCTGACCCACCTGGTGGGCCCTCTCACAAGCTTCGGGGCCCGTTACCACTGTTTTCTGGTGGGCCTGGGCCCTTTGCATATTCTCTTGAAATACGGGACGTCAAGGCCGGGCATTTTTTTTAGGGGAAAGCGACAACATACTAAATGACCCCCCACCCCCCGGGGTTGTAAGTCTCCTTCCCGGGCCTCCTTAACCAGAGCCAGGGGCCCCGCACACGTCGCCCATACAGGGTCAAAGGGGGAGCAAAAACCCTTTGGGGTTTTTGGGGAAACTTCCCGGTATGCAAAATAGTAGGGGTGGGAGGTCCGGGCTCCCATTCGCGCCCAGGGGGTCCCAAAATTTAAGCTTTTGCTTCAGGGTGCCATTAAACCCCGTTGAAAACGGGCCCCAATTAGCCCTGTGGGTGATCCCGGGCGGGCCCACCAGATGCTCACCTGTATCGGGCTTACAAAAGGGACTCCATTAACTGCGACAGGGAAACGGGGGTCCCCCGGTAAAGTGAGCATTTCCTGGGGAGAAACCCCACTCGGGAGAAAAAACCCAATAAGGCGGGGGCCCAAACCTTTGTGGGCCCCCGAATGGAGGGAAAAGGGCAAACCCCCCTTCCGGGTTACCGAGTGGCGAAAGCCCTACTACCGTCATTTATAAAAGCTTTTCCCCGGGAGTGCGGGGAATGGACCAGGGGGCCCAAATTTAAAATCCAAACCCAAACCCTCCTGAAAGGCCATTATGATAGGCAGAGGTCCCGGGGGGTTTTTGGGCCTCGGCCCCCCCTTTCCCCCACCCTGACAGGTGTCACACAAAACGGCGTAGGGCAGCCAAAATCTCCCCATCTTTGGCCAGTAAAAAAGGCTGGGCCAGTTTTACCCCTTGGTCTTGGGGGACCCCTAGGTTTTCCGCCCCATGGGAATTTTGGGTGCCCCAAACCCCAACAACTCCCCCCCTGAACGGTGGGGGTACCCCAAAAACCCGGGTTGGCCCCGGGGCCAGGGCCCCCGGGTGAACCCGGCGGCCCCGTCCGTGGTAAAAGCCGCCCCTTGGGGCCCCAGACCACCCGCGCGGTGCCCTGATTTCCAAGGGTGGCGGGTGCCCCCCTACCCTTGAGAGTTTTTCAGGCTGTCGTCCCCCCACAACGCGGCCTGAAACTCTCAAATAGGGGGCCCAGAATGGAGGAGCCCTGCCACGAACTTTTTTTTTCCCAGGGGGGACCTATCTCCGGGCCCCTAAACCTACCCGGGAAACTTACCTGGCCCCGGGGGTTGGGGGGGGGGGAATTAACCGTCGGGCCCCCTGAGGGGCCTCCTGGCTCCGGGCCCCCCCCCGGCGCGTGACCGCGGCCATGCCCGCGAAACCCCGCTGGGGGGGCCCCCCTTCCCCCTCGGCGTCTTTTATAAGTCCCAGCTGCTTCCCCCTAACCTGGGCCCTCGGGGAAATCCTTTTGTGGGGAGACCCTGCCCTGTGGCCTTTCCTGGGAGTCCTCCCTTTCACCGGGCATGCCCCCCCAAAAAAACCCAGCTGCCCCGGGCCCCCCTGTTGCCCTGGCTGTGGGGAGTTTCCCCCTGTGGTTTTTTCCTGGGAGCCCTGCCCCAACCTGCATGCCCCCCCACCACAGCGGTCGGGCCCTTTTGTTTTTCCCCTTCTGATCCCACACCAGGGGGACAAAAAAACCCCCAGCGGGTTGCGGGCAATATGCTCCCCCTTTTCCCAACCTGTGCCCTTTATTCTCCTCTCCCACAGGGATGGAGGGGAAAAACACCAAAACACCCACCTCCATACCCCCTCATTATGCATATTAATAACTTTGCCCCAAAATTTTTAACGGGTTGGATGACTTTTCACATTTGGGGGGAGCGGGCCCTTTGGGGGCTTCAGGGGCCCCCAAAAACCGGGGCCCCTACCAGCCGCCAAATTTCGGTCCCAAACAAATTTACTAGCCGGAATTTCGGGGGACACCCCCAAACCCGCATTCCCTCCCCGGCCCCCATTTCCAAATACATCTGGCAACTGGCATCGCCGGCAAAACGCCCCCAAAATTCCCGGGACAGCGAAAAAGCCCTTTCCTTTTTTGCCCTTTTGGGGGAAACACCCTCTGGCCCCGCACCACAGTTTTCCCCGCGCCGGTGCCCCAAGAGTCCCATGGCAACGGGAACCGGCCTACGGTGACTTGGGTTGGGAGTTACAAAAGGGGCCCTTTCCCCCCCCCCCCCCACACACAAAAAATTGGGGGGCTTTGGAAAAGGGGACTGAAACAGGCCCTTCTGGCGTGGGGGGAATGCGGCCTTGAAATGTCCGCGGCTGTTTGCAAAGTGCAGAGTCGGGGTTCCCCCACAGCGTTGGGAAACATGGGCTGGGGCCCCTTTGGGGTTTTGGGGGAGGAAAAAACTGGCCCCGCGGGGATCTTTCCCCCCCCTCCAGCTGGTGTGCTTTCTGGCCCCCGGTGCCCCATTGTTGGCCCTACTAAACCCCGAGGGTTGCTGTGGCGGGGGCCCCCACAGGGTTTCCCGGTCACGCGGTGCTGCTGGAGGTCCTTAAAGGGGTTCCCAAAAAAAATGCTCCGTGGCGGTGAGCTCCCTTAAACTGCTGGGCGGTGGTGATTCTTTTGCCCCGAGGTCCACTGGCGACTGCTCTCTGGAGGGCCCGGGATGTGGTCGGGCCCGCTGTCTGTAGGGGCCCCGCTTTCAAAAACCCCCGGAAACTTCTTTTCCCGTACATCCCCAGGGGGGAGAAATTTTTTTCTGCCCGGAAAACAAATTTCCCGCTTGAAATTCCCCCGTAGGTCAGGGTGGGCTCGGTTTTTTGGGAGGTCCCCGAAGATCTCCGAGCTTTACCTTCCCGAGACGAGGGGTCAGAAACCAACCCACTAGTCCCCCAGGGACTTGGGGCTGGCGGCAAATTTTTTCAAATGCCAGCAGGAAGGTGTCCAAAGGGCTCCACCTTTATCCAGCAGGGGAAAAATTTCCCCCGCCCCAAAATTTGGGACCTTTGGGGCTGGGGGGCTTTGCCTTTGGGCCCGGGGGGGACCTTGGCCTTTTTTCCCGCTGTAGCACCCGGGAAATTGGTGGTCACGGTCCCCCTGAATTTTCCCCGGGCCCGCCCCGACGCTTTGGCCAAACCCGCCGCCTCCTCTATCCGCTCGCGACGTTCTCAGCTGCTAGGGGGCCCTTTTAAGCGTTTGAGGTCTCCACCTCAACTTAGCCAGGGGGAGCTTTCAGGGGGAATAGCCGTTGTGAGCTGCCCACTGCGCCACTTACCACCTGGCGCTGGCTCCTTGAGGGGGCCCGAGCTGGAAATCCCCCCCGCTTTTATAGTCCATAGCCTGGTCCCGGGCCGAGCTCCTCCTGGCTCACTTCAAAAGATGTTTTCCCCCTGGGGCCCAAACTTTGCCCTTGCTACGACCCCCCATCCCTTTTGGGAACCCTTGGTCCTTGACACAAAAAAACCCCCCAAAACCCGAATGCACCCCAAAAACCCTTTTATTTGCAATCTGACGGGTTTGTGCTGAGGGTTTGTCTTAAGACCCCACAGCAAAAAACCCCCCCGCTGGGGAAATCCAATGTTTGGGATACGGGGGGCCCAAATCACACACACAATTATCTTGATCCCAAAGCTTGCCACCAATATGTGAAGAAAACAAACCTAGTCCCCCCGGGCCCCCTTTAGGGAACCCATGGCCCCGACCCTTTGGGGGGTATCTCGACGTTGCGCTGCCCTCTAGGGGGGAGCCAAGGTCAGGCCCAAAACTGTTCCACTGTTAACCTTGCCCTACACTGGGACAAAGGGGGGAAAAAACAATGCTGCCACCAGGGTTTTTTGTTTAGGGTTTCATCCCCTTTCCCTTACCGACTTATAGGGAGGGTCAGGAACCAACCCTTGGGGTAGCTATATACTATAGACCCGAGAATTAGGGCGTGTGGGGCCCTTGATAAAGACGACTAACCAGATTAAACTTTATAGATTTAATTAGCCCTTTAAGGGCCCAAAACTAGACAGGGGGAAAATTTTAAAGATGGTTTAAAAATATACAGGGCAGAGAGAGGGGGCAAATCAATTTTTGGATTACAGACAAAAGGAATTTTAAAAAAAAATCAAGTTTCCAAATTTTTTGCTTGGGGCCCGGCCCCACAGGGGGGAAAATGTGGCCCGGCTGCTGCTGTTTATTTGTTTGGACCTGCTTCAGGGACCCCCCCCTTGGATCAAACAGGGGAAAAGCCCACCCCCGGCTCCTGGGTTATATCTGCGAGGGGGAGGCCCCCCCTTGGGAGGGCCCCCCACACAACCCCCGGGAGGGCTATGAAAAATCCTCCCACTCAGGTCATGCCGTTTCTGATTTCAAAACCAAAATGGACTATAATCGGGAGGGTTGGGACAGAACCCGGGGCCCTGGTTTCATCAGAACCCCTGGGCTTTCCCGAACCCTGGATATCAAAAATGTTTTTCTTATGGACCCCCTAGGGGGTTCTGGATATCTCAGGGCCCCATGCATCCTGGGAAAAAGGGAAAAAGGGTGGCTGCGGGGAGCTCCCTATTTTGGGGAAAATGAACCCGCCCCTGAACCCGTTATGAGCGGATCGCCAGAATCGATAGAAATATCGGGGACGACCCGAATGGGGGTTTGATTTATTGAAAAACCTTTTAAAACTGGGACTAGCATTTGTTCAGTGCTAATTTGGGTTCATTTAGGTCTTTTTCATGGGTTACCCCAATTTCTGTGGCACTTCCCACAGAAAGGATTTACATGGGCCTTTTTTACTGTGTAAATTGAGCTTTTCCCAGGCTGGAGCCATCTGTGGTTTTGAATAGATTAAAAGTAAATTTGGGGGGGGGGGGGGGGGGGGGGGGGGGGGGGGGGGGGGGGGGGGGGGGGGGGGTTGCAGGGTTTGGGGGGGGGGGGGGGGGGGGGGGGGGGGGGGGTTGGGGGGGGGGTGGGGGGGGGGGGGAGGGGGGGAAGGGGGGGCCCTGATCTGACTAGGGTACAGAAAGGGGGATGCAATAAAGGAAATTTTTTTCCCACAAGTAGCCTTTTTAAAAATTTAAAAAGTAAAACATAATTTATTTGTTTATTTTTTCTCTCCCCATGGATAGATAAAAATTATACCATGAAAATACATTTAAAAAGGAAAATTTAAAATAATCTTTTTCTGCATTGTGTTGGAGGGGGCTGTTTTTTTCAAACTATCAGGTAAATTGTGATAATATTTAAAAATTTCAGAACCCAGCCGTCCAGAAAAATTTTCCCCAAGTTTTCCCCTCACTGCTGTGCTATAAAGGGGTCACAGAAAGGGAAGTCAGAGAAGGGGTAATGTAGACCATGGGGGACAATTTCTAAGCTCTTATCAAAGGGGCTTGAGTCCCTTTTAAAGACTGTTAAGGGCTTCACCCAAAGCAGTAAAATTATAAGTCCCCCGTTAAGGTAATAAAGGGCCCCCAGTAAAGGGTTTTATTTTCCCCCCAAAAGGGGGAATTTATAGTTTACATGTCCCCCCGTAGGGGGGATTTTAGGTTTAGGGCCCCCAAATAGGTTAAAATGGAAAGGGTTAAAATTTCCCCCAGAAGGGATATAAGGCCAAATTTTTATGCCCCAATAGGTTTTTTTGGGGAGGTTTTTAGGTCCCCCAGTTGGGTTTTTGGGGAGGTTTTTTATGTCCCCCCCCAATTTGGGATATAAACTTGGTTTTAGGGGTTCCCCCGCGGGGGGAAACAGGGAGGTTATATTGCCCCCCAGGTTTTACAGGCAGGATAAGGCCCCCCAGTCGGGGAAAAATTTAGGCCCGGGTTTTTAGGTCCCCCCAGCAGGGATATAGGGAAAGGGCATAGATCCACAGCAAAAGGGATATGGGCAGGGTTTTAAAAGGTTTCCCCCCTAGGTATTTTAAAGGGGGTTTATAGGGCCCCCGTAGGTATATAGGCAGCTTATAGGGTTTTCCCAGCAGGTTTATATTCAGATTATAGGTCCCCCAGTGATATGGGCAGGTTATATATCCCCAGAGGTACATAGGTCCCTCAGTAGGTTATACCCGGTTTTTTTTCCCCCAGGGGGTTTATAGGTCCCCCAGTAGGTAAAATAGGCAGGTTATTTTTTCCCCAGGGTATATGGTCCCCCATTGGGATATAGGCGGTTTTAGTTTACCCAGGAGGTAGAGAGGGCTAATTAAAATTAAAAAAAATAAACAAATACTCACCTTTTCCCCGTCCCTTAAAGCTGTCGCCTTCCCCGGGCTTCTTCCTGAGGGACAGTGTGATGTCAAAAGGCCCGCGCGGTAGCAAGAAAACTCCATGCCACTTGTTTCTGTGTTTCTTGGGGGAGGGGGCAAACCTGCTTGTGGCTTACCGGGGTACTTTTGTGGGGGGCGGGGGGGCAATCACTATCTTTCTCCGCGAAACCTTTTTAATGTATGTGGGTCCAAAGGAAGCACATACAGTTAGTCCCTGGTGCCGACACCAAGTCCCTGGGACAACACTTTTCACAAATTGCCCTTTTCCCCACACGCAGTCATGTAAAAATCTTTTGTTTTACCGGGGGGGGGGGGGGCCCCCAGGTGTGAATGGAGGCAGGGGGTATTTAAATTGGTTTTTATCACTCTCAACTCCCCCCATACTTTTCACTGGGAGTTCATCTTGGCACCCCAGGCAAAGATCTCTCTAAGGGTCTAAAAAAAGAATTGTTCTCTAAAATTTAAAAATGGTCTAGGGTATACAAAGATTGGGAACGCCCCGGGAAATGAACTGCAGCACGGTGGCCAAGGCCATACACGGGTTTAAAAAGAAAAAGGGTTTCCCCTAAAAAACAGGCCTCGCCATTTTCGACCAAAAAGTTGGTGCATGTCTAAATGGGCATCCCAGTTATTGGGCTTTTCAAAATATACAAATGCCAGCATTGCTGCAGAGTTTAAATTTGTTGCGGTGGTCCCCCTGCAGTGCTCAGACCATTTCGCTGCAACTGCATCAAATTTGATGGTTTTCCCCCCAGAAAAAAAGCCCCTTCTAAAGATAGCACAAAAACCCCCCAAACAGTTTGCTGAAGACAAGCAGACTAAAAACAAAGGATTGCTGGAACCATTTCCCCGTGGTTGATGATACCAAATTTAAAAAAATTTTGGTTCAGATGGTGGGCCAAAGTGTGTGGCCCCGGGAAACCAGGTAATTTAGTACAAAGACAAGTGTTTTTCTAGCCTACAGTTCCCAGCTGGTGGTTTGGGGGTGTGAAAGGTTTGAGGGTTTCATGAGCGCTACTGGGTGTGGGGAAAATCCCGTTTTATTAAGGGGGGAAAACCCCGAATGCCAAATGTACTGTGAATACTGAATCAGAGTATGAACTTTTCACTTTTTGAAACTGGGATATAAGTTTTTCCAAACTTTAACGAGCTCAAACACACCTCCAAAACCCCCACTGCCTTGCCCAAAGAAAATGGGGTAAAGGTGGGTAGTCTGGCCCAAAACATGTCCCAGACCTAAAAACCTTTTTTTACATTGTGGGAAAATTGGAAGGGGGGGAGGAGGGGCAAAAGGGGGGACTAACGCCCCCCAGCTCCATGGGTGTCCCTCATGGGGGAGTGGAAGAGAATTGCTCTAGTGAACTTCATGCCCCAAAAGGTTAAGGCAGTGCTGTAAAATAAGGGGCCACAAAAAATTTGCCCCTTTTTGGGTCACTTACTTTTCACTTAGGGGTTTTTTTTCTCACCCTTTTTTCACCAAACGGTTTAGATATTGATGGCGTGTTTAGTTATTTGAAAGGGGACACCCAAATTTACACGTTATTTAAAACTTTTACACTGAAATATTTACATTGTATCAAAAATTTTATATCTTTTAGTTTTGACCCATGAAAAAAAATTTTACTCAGTTTTTTCCAAAAATGTGAGG
>JAODAL010074511.1:0-14344 GCA_025379985.1 Phyllomedusa bahiana
GGTCCTGTCAGTTAGTTAAGGAACCAAGAATTAGGTGTACAGCAGAAGAGTTGTTATGTGAAGGGATCTGGCTCTATAAAGGTTTGAGAGAGCGTAGATTCCTGGGAGGATAAGAGATGCCAAGTATTATAAGATGGCCGGCGCCACGTATTGCAGGTAAGTGGCAAATATATGCAGGGGATCTCTAAAGGCTATCACACTGCGGGCCACACCATTCAAAATCTGCTAGGAGCTGTTTATTTAGCAGAGTCAGAGCTGGAGGGAGTCAACGGTGGAGACAGTGGTGCTTTATGAGTGCAGTGCTGCGGGGTAGCAGACCGGGACAGCAGGCAGTGAAGATGTCCCAAAATGGCTGCTGCCTCATGTCGTCTCACTATGTCAGGTGAGTAATAGAAGTGGGCTATGTGGGCTCCCCCGGGTAAATTCTGATCCTGGTTTCAGGCCAGGAGCTCAGGACTGTGTGGTGACAGGGTTGGGGAGACTTATCTGTTATTCCCAGCGTAGTCGCCGAGTGGTGTCAGCCAGTGATGGCGCAGGCTCTCCGCAGTCGGTCACTCGGTGCCCCAGGCATTGGTGTCAGGAAGGAGGTTCGTTTGCCGAGAGCCGCCGAGATCCGTGTCCGGGCAGGAGGTATGTCGCCGGAAAGTCGAGCGCGGTCTCACGGTCTTTGGTGCCGCGCTGGATCCGACAGGATCATGCAGGGTTAGGCCGGGGCGGGCAGGATCAGGCAGGCCCCGTAGAGTCTCCGCGCCACAGCCAAGGCGGGTAGAGTTGTAGTCCCGAGCGTCCGATCCTTTAGCTCTTTGGTGGCGGGTATCAGGGTGTGATCCGGGAGATCCACTGAGGATTCTGAGAGATTCGGGAGGGAAATGAGGCTTATATGGGCCACTTTATCTGAGTTGCTCACGGAGCTCTCCAAACAGGTGTCCTACTCCATGCTCTTCCAGGCCACGCCCCTCTAGAAAAAACATTTTTAAAATAGGATGGAATCCCACCATGTCTTTGTTTCTGTTTTTAATTGTATTAAATGGCTTGTCTCAATACAGGGATTGCTAGCTATGTTAAAGATCTTGCAAAAACAAGTCCATTTTTGCAATATGTGTCCATTAACAGTGTCCTACCTATTCCTGTTTCCCACAGCACCCTCACCCTTGAGCCACTTTGACAATTGGATAACCCAAAAGTCTGTTAGAAACAAACATTTTTTTTAATAATAGGACCCGTAGTATAGCTGCATGTCCCCAGCCCGAATGCCCCAAAAATTCCCAAAAACATCACCCATGAGCCACTTTTGACAATTGTGAAGAACAAATGTCTGTTAGAAACAACATTTTTTTTTATAATAGGACCTGTAGTATAGCTGCATGTCACAGCAAAATGCCCTCAAAAATTCTAAGCATGACCCTTGAGCCACTTTTGACAATTGTGAAGAACAAATTTATGTTAGAATAACATTTTTTATAATAGGACCTGTAGTATAGCTGCATGTCACAGCAACATGCCCCAAAAATTCAAAGCATGACCCTCGAGCCACTTTTACAATTGTGAAGAACAAATGTTGTTAGAAACAACATTTTTTTTATAATAGGACCTGTAGTATAGCTGCATGTCACAGCAAAATGCCCCCAAAAATTCAAACATGACCCTTGAGCCACTTTTGACAATTGTGAAGAACAAATGTCTGTTAGAAACAATTTTTTTTAGAATGACCTGTATTTTTGCTGCATTTCAAAGCACATGAGCCAAAAAAATATATAATGATTTCCAGCCCACTGAAAAAAATTGTGAGGGAAAAAATACCACTTAGAAGCACATTTCTTTTCCCAAAGGGACCATGATTATAGTGTATCTCACAGCAACTGACCCCAAAAAATTATAAAATGATTCTTAGCCACTATTAAAAAATTGTGGGGGGGAAAAATGCCACTTAAAACCCACTTTTCTGTTCCAAAAGCCATTTATGCTTATCTACAGAAAAATTGACCCAAAATTATAAATAGACTTCTCACCCCAAATTTAAAAATTTGTGAGGGAGAATGCCATTTAAAAAGCCACATTTTGTTCCAAATGCCATGTTATTGCTGTATCTCACGCAAATGCCCCAAAAAAAAATTATAAATATGACTTTCTCACCACTTTTAAAAAAAATTGTGAGGGGGGAAAAATGCCACTTAAAACCCAATTTTTTTCCCAAAGGCCCTAATTAAGTGTATCTCACAGAAACATGCCCTAAAAAACCATTGACAAAGCGAAAACTTTAAAGATAAAGTGAGTAAGGGAATACGGTGTTGTCATGAAACCTTGTGTTTTTACCGTCTCCACCAAAAACCAGCAAAATGAACTTTTGGGGGAAAAAGAATAAAATTGCGTAAGAAATGCTTTTTTAAAAAAAAGTTTTAAAGGGGGACCATTTTTTTTGAAGAGGAATGTGAAGTAGCCCGGCAACTAATGGGTGCCCCTCGGAATTGGGGCCACAAAATCATCAGAGCCCCAACCTGATTATTTTGAGAAAGTAAAACAATCCACATTATCTGTGGAAACCCGGATCGTTGTCTGTAAGACCCTCCGCTGTGCTAAGGTCCCTAATATGACCTGGCTGCTGGGCAACAACCCCTCTATGGCCTGGCAGCGACCCCGGCCAAATTCTCCATTTTGGATCCCCGAAGTCTTTGGGGCCCCGGAACACATCAAAAAAACATCGGTGTTGAAGCAGATTCGTGCCCCATGATCTTAAAACTGGTCTCGTGTGTTGGATGGGGCCCCTGCATTCCTTTGGTGAGGGGGTAAATAAAGATTCCCAGAGGCACACATTCGGCTTTGCCCCTTCCCTGGCTGCTCCCCGAGGCTCCCTTGGCCTCTACTGCTGTCACTGTGATTTTTGTTCCCCGTGACTTTGAAAACGTGAATCAGAACAACAGATGTCTTCCAGTTGATTTCTAGCAAGGGTCTCCTTTTCCCCTGCATTTTACTCCTTTTTGGGTGGATGGGGGAAATGCTGAGTTTTGTTTTGTCCCCGGGGATCCAGGAGGGTGGCCCCCCTAACTGTTGTTCTTTTTTGATGGTTTAAATGCAGGATCATTTTGGAGGAAAGGGACATCCAACCCCACCATTGAAGGATGGACCTGTTTTCCCCCAACCTCGGGGTCGGGGGGGCACTAGAAAACTCATTTCTTCTCTTCCTCCTCCGCCTAAAATTTTCCCCCAAACCCTTTTTCAAGGGAGGGACGTGGGAAAAACGTGGTTTTCAGGAATACCCCCCCTTTCCTCCTCCCCGTTTCCGGCACGTTAAACACACCCCTGCTTGCCTGAGTGATGCACCCTGAGGCTAATGCGCCCCCTTGCACTAGCCCTGGCCCCCGAACCATGCTAATGAAGCCCGATGAAATTGTAAAACTGTGGGCTTGTGGATTTAACGGGGAAAGGCTTTCCGCATCGTTTCCCGTTCCCCCTTTCCGTCGCGGGCGGGGACGTTTTTTCAGAGTTCCAACGATCGTTCCGAACAAAGTCACCACAAGTCATGCTGAAAGGGCATTGTCCGCACTGACCATTTTGGGGGCTTCTTAAAAAATGGAAGGATGGTGCAGGCTTTTCACCTGCCCCACTCGGGGTCAACACCCCGGGGGTCCCCCCGTGTTGTCAGGCCATGTGTAAATTTCGTACTGCGTAAGGGTTGCGCTGCTGCCCAAAATTCCTGGAGCTATGGAGGTGGAAATTTCCGCGTGTTCCACGTCAACAATGAGATGGTTGACGGGGGGGCCGAGCTGCGCGAAAACGCAGCCAGGCGGGAGAAGCGGGTGCAATGGCGGAAGTGCGAATTTTTTACTTGGGCCCTTCCCTGACAGGCAGTCCAGACCGGGTACTTTTTAAAAATTTTTGGAGACAAGGTTATGAATGTGCCGGCAAGGGTGTGCTCCGCCTCCCCGATCTTAAGGGTGGCCACAGATTCCCCCCATTATCCCCAACCCCCCTTGGGCAAAAGGTTTTTGTCCCCAACCCCAGTGCTCGGCTCGTTGCGGGAGAGCCGTCAAGCCCCTGACCTTGGTTGGAGGTCTCCAAGACAGATTAATTTCACCTGGCCCGGGTTTTCTGGGCACGTAAACCCCCAAAGGGGATCTTGGGGAAAGAACCCCTGCACCACCCTGAGATTTGAAGGGTGCGCCGAGCCTGAGGCCACCGTCCCCCCCAGAGACATCCCCCCAGTCACCCATGGGGGCTTTGGCCCGTGTTTACTAGTATGTGTCGGGGCAGATGGACTTTTTCCGGCCACAGTGAGACAACGCGCTTGAATTTTTTGATACACGTGGCTGGCCGGGCAAAGAGGCTTTTCTGGCAAAAAATTTCCCCGTGGCATTGGTATTGGGGGCGGCAAGGGGCCCGGTGGGGGAACCCCTCTGTGTCCCCCCGAGGGAAAAGGGAACTTTCCACGGCCAAAAAACCCCGGCAAAGCCCCATTCAACATTTGGCTTTGGGGTGTTTGGGTTAAAATGTTTCTTCTGCTCCCAAACCCGGAAACAGAAGGTGGGTGCTAGAAGGCCGCGTACGGCGTGCAGGTCGTCAGACTGGCGGAAGGGAAGGGTGGATGGGTTTTTGGTGGTGCTGGTGGACTGGGCGATGGGGGAGGCGGAAACGGGGCTGATCCCCGATCATGACTTTGAGAGACATGGGGCGGGAACCTTGGGGGCGGAGGAGGGGGGAGGCGGAGACGAGGCTGTTACGTGGTTGGCCCGGCGGGTTGGCCTTTTTTGGCAAGTGTTGCCTCCCGTTCAACTCAGCATTCATGCTGGACTAGAATGTTTGGGGGGGTTTTAAAAACCCAAGGTTCTTGCCCCTACTTATCGTTTTTCGGAAAAAACGGCATATGACATCGCTGGGGGAATCAGAGGCTTGTCAAAAAGGGCCCCGTTGGAGGGCCCCGGGCCTTTTTTTACGGGATAAACGAGGGTGGGTTTGCGGACGTGGCGGCGGGAAACAATCAGGAACTTCGCGACCCCCTCTCCTTTTAGGGGGGGACCCGTACTGAACTACCCCATCGTTTCCTCCTCGTCCCAGTGATAAAAGTGCAAGCAAATTCTGCTGAAAAAAACCGTTTGGGTCCGCAATGTTTTCATCATCTCACAACACAGGTGACTTCGTCGTCCCGACATTCTGCACCAGGGCTGCAGGCTACAAGCCCAAAAGGGACTGCAAGGGGTTTTCCGGGCCGCCGGGATTTTGCGATTAAACCCGGCCCCCCCCCCTCCTCCTTTGATGGCATCAGTAATGGGGTCAGAGCAAGAAAATCATCCCTTTGGCTCTTGTCTTTTAACATGCCTTCTGACCCCAACCGCATTTTTTATCAAGAGGTCTTTAGAAAAAATGGATTTTTCCCATGGTGGGTACTGAGTTGAATTTTTGGTGTTCAGTTGGGGCGGGAGATGATTTCTGAGACGACATTTTGGCCGTACGAGAGGGGTGAGGAGGTAAGACTGCTGGTGAGGTTGCATTAAACCCCTAAAAAACAATTGGCGACGCTACGTTACTGAGATTCACGGGCCCCGACCACGAGACAGGCCTGACGATCCTGCAATGCGATCCGCTGGCATGCGGTTTGGTCGCCAGCGGAAGGAGCACCTTCTTGTACCCCCCTCCCTCCCCCCTGTCCTCCCCCTGTTGCTGTTACACCCAATTTCGCTCCAGTTGAAATATAAAATTGGGGAAAAATATGGAAAAAGTTTTGGAAAAAACCCCTTATTAAAAGATGGCAAATCACAGCTATTATAAAAAACCTCAAATCAAAACAAAATTTATGGAATCAAAAATAACTGCAAAAATAGATCTATCAACAAAGCTTGACTGACCCAAAAATGAAAAAAAAAAAACCCGTCTGAAATGTTACGGGGTAATAAAAAGGGATTTTTGGCCCTTCAATTTTACCCCGGGTGACTACTAAATTTTCGTATTCAAATTTAAAATGCAAAGTAGATTATCAAAAGTTGACGACCAAAAAGGAAAAAAACCCCCTGTCTGAATTTACGGGTATTAAAAGGGATTTTTTGGGACCTTCAGTACACCCGTGGTGACACAAAGTTTGGTTCAAATTTAAACTGACAGTGTCTATAAAAAAAGCTTGACTGACAAAAGGGAAAAAAAAAACGTATCTAAATGTATACTGATAATAAAAGATTTTTTGGCACCCATCAATTCACCCTTTGGGGATACTAAATTGCTTATTCAAAATTTTAAATGCAAATAGATCTATCAACAAAGCTTGTGACCAAAAATGAAAAAAAAAACCGTTAAAAGTATCGGGATAAAATAAGTATTTTTGGCACTATCAATTCCCCTGTGGTGACTACTAAAAATTGCTGTTTCAAATTTAACTAAAAGTAGCTTATGAAAAAAGTTGACTGACCAAAGTGAAAAAAACACTTTTTGAATGTTTAAAAAGGATAATATAAGGTATTTTTTGGCACCTTTAATTCACCTGTGGGATAAAATTGCTGGGTTCAAATTTTAAGCAACGTAAACATCAACAAAGCTTGACTGACCAAAGTGAAAAAAACACTGTCTGAAATGTATACGGATATTAAAAAGGAGTTTTGGACCTATCAGTTAAACCCGTGGTGACTACAAAGTGGCTGGGGTTTCAATTTAATGCAAGGTGGCTCTTCAACACAGTGGCCTGCGCCAAGGGAAAAAAAAAAACGTATCTGAAATGTATATGAAATAAAAGGTAATTTTTGGCACCTACAATTACCTGTGGTGACTACAAGTTGTGGGTTTAAATTTAACTGCAAAGTAGATTTATCAACAAAGCTTTACTGACAAAATGAAAAAAACAGCATCTGAAATGTATTTAATAAAAAGGGACTTTAAACGGAGATGTCCTTTAAAATTTTTTCCCAAATACATAAAATTTCAAAACCTTTATCTAACTAAAATTTTAAGGATCACGCTAACAGTGGTTTCTCTGTGAAGAAATAGAATAATTTTGCTGAGCTTTTGCTGAGCTGTTTCAGAGGCGAGCCAGTCCACTGCCTGAGACGTGACAGAACTGTTCAGAACAGGAAAGGGGGTTCTATGTAAAACGAGGGGCATGTGATTTTTCCCCGCCAATCGCAACCATACACATCCCCCTCATGACGTCGCACACACATCTACCCCGCTCTTTCTGTAAGTGATTTGCTGGGTGCCAAAAAAGACTGGAACGCCGAAAATGGCGAATATTAAAAGATTTTGCAAGTTTTAAACCCAATTATCGTGTGATCTAAAAAAAAACCCATCAACGTAAATACCCTGCCGATTTTAAATTTGTCGATAATAAACGCTCAACACTACTTATTTGTTCCCTGATGTTCTCTAGCAAACATAACAGTTGCATTTATACTAAGAATAAATTACATATGGATGTACTCTATTACTAATTGGGTGACTTTTAATCATTGGTCATTCAATGTTTCAGATCACCAAACAAATTTAATTATTAGGCAAACATACCACAAAATGCAGTTTTTAAATGACGGTCTTTATTATTAAAGATAAAGGGCCGTTTTCGTCCGATCTAAAGTGAAAGATGTGCCTCATTTATGTTGGCGCCTGAGGTGCGCTCATACATGTGGTGAAAAGTTCCCTGCGCCTCACCAGTGTGTGAGGCGCAGTGCGGGACATAGGCGCAGAAAGGACTGCGCCTAACATGTATTACGATTCGAGACAGGCTAGAAATCAGTGAAAAATCATTAAACATGTTAGTAAATAGCAAAAATAGTTGTCTTTCAAACGAATCAATGAATAAAGTGAAAAATCAAAGTTGTCTAAAAACGATTAAATGTATTGAAAATGTGGATCATTTAAAATTAAAGGAAAAAAATATAAGATCGCAAAAGAAATCAATCTCAGCTCCGTGAGTCATGGAGTATGAATCAAAAAAATCGTTTTTATTAAGTGTAAAACATTATCTGAAAAAGAGCTAAAACCTTCTAAAAACATACATAAATAAAATCACTAACAACGCGTTTGTCGGCGTCACCGGCGCTACATCAGGAACTGCGATATAGAAAATTGCCAGGAAATACAGTAATTCAAATTCTGTAAGCGCTTCTCATTGGTCGGCAGAAACCAGCCAATCAGAATAGGAGCGACAGTGAACCATTATAAGCTATGGAGTAGTATTGACCAATCAAATGAAAAGGCGGGACAGATCAAAATACAGTAAAAAGTGCAGAAAAGAGCTGATTGGTTGAACTAGCGGGGGCTTGGCTATCCCGGCCAATCAGAGTGCAAGCTTCTATGTCCCATTGTAGTCTATGGAGAGATGGGGGCACTGAAATCTCAGCTCCGTGCTGCATGGGGTATTAGTAAATAAATCGTTTTTATTAAGTGTAAAACATTCTCTGTAAAAGAGCTAAAAATGCAATCTATAATCAAACTGTATTTCTTTATTTTTGTTACACCCATATTATTGATCATTGGCTAACGAAAATAAAGAAATAAAAATGAATTCATTGAATTCATTTTTATTTGTTTATTTTCGTTACACCCATATTATTGTTCATTTTATATACAACTTCATGAGTTTTATCATTTTATTTCTGCCATGTACAGTTTTATTATAGATTGCATTAGAAAACACATAAGAGCGTCGCTCGCCCTCCCATTGGCCCAAATAATCGCACCTCTTTTAACTGAGACAATCACAAACAGAGCTCGCTCTGCATTTCTTTTCCCCATAGAACTCTACGAGATAAGTAGATCATCCGCTGATTGGCTAAGCAGGACGAGCCCCTCTTCCCCCCAACCAAACAAAGTACTAGAATATTTCCCATAGACAGTAATAACTTTTAGGGCGCCCTTCTATTGCGCCCTTCTTGCTACACTCAAAATCGATGCACTACATATGATTGGTGGATTCATATCTACCGCCTGGTCTCAACCAATCAGTTCATCCATATCCCTTCTATACATATACTTTACATTGCCCCGATCTGTCCATAGACTACAATGGGACAAAGTAGCTTGCGCTCTGATTGGCCAGGATAGCGAAGCCCCCGCTAGTTAAACCAATCAGCTCTTTTCTGCATTTTTTACTGTATTTTGAACTGTCCCGCCTTTTCATTGGATTGGTCAATACTACTCCATAGCTTATAATGGGTCACTGTCGCTCCTATTCTGATTGGCTGGTTTCTGCCGACCAATGAGAAGAGCTTACAGAATTTGAATTACTGTATTTCCCGGCAATTTTCTATATCGCAATTCCTGATGAAGCGCCGGTGACGGCGACAAACGCGTTGTTAGTGATTTGATTGAAGTTGTTTTTAGAAGATTTTAGATCTTTTTCAGATAATGTTTTACACTAATCAAAACTATTTTTTGAATCATACTCCATGCCTCACGGAGCTGAGAGCAGAGATTTATTTATTTTGTGATCTTATATATTTTTCCTCTAATTTTAAATGATCCACTTTTTCAATACATTTAATAGTTTTTAGACAACTTTGATATTTATCTTTATTAATGAAATAATTTTATAGACAACTCTTTTATATTATTGTACTGTTGTAACAGTCGCCCTAGAGCACATTTTGCCCCATTCCATTACGTTCTCGCTTCACTTCGCCTGCTCCGGCTCAGGTAGACCACATTCAATGAGGTCTGCCTATCTGAGCTGCAATGCGCCTCACTTTGCCGACCGGCATTCATGCATGCCTCAGAGTATTTGAATGTGGTGCGTCCTGCCCCAGAACGCCCACACCGCACCCATTGTACACCCCTTCCTGTTAGGCGCAGCCGAAAGTGGCGAAGGTTGCGCCTAACATCGCATCCCTGCGTCCGACAGGGGATTCGGATCGGTGAGGTGCAGTTTTTGCCAGAAAAAAAAGTGCAACTCCCGATCATACATGTCGCCCAAAGAGTCATCAACATCTACAAGGCCCTCTGTGAAAAATTCATTCCCTCCCTCCCCTCAAATGTAAATTGACTGTGTTTTCTCAAAACTTTTGGAAGCTGAGTTCAATTTCCCTAGCCTCACTAAAGCCTGAATACTGCCACACATGTTCTTAAGCAAAGAAACACCTAAATGGGAACAGCCTGACAAAGCGAAGTATACCAAAAGATCATCAGAAGCTAGACATCATGGGGAGATCCAAGAAATTTTGGAACAAATGATAAATATAGAAATTTTGATGTATCAGTCTGGAAAAGGTTATAAAGCCATCTCTAACGCTTTGGGGCTCAAGAGAACCACAGTGAGATCCATTATCCATAAATAGAGAAAAATGGAACTGTGGTGAACCTTCCCAAGGGTGACCTGCCGTCCAAAACTACCCCAAGAGCACAGCGACGACACATCCAAGAGGTCATTAAACACCCCACAACAACATTCAAAGGCCCCACAACAACATTCTCCACCATAAGAAGGAGACTGTGGAAAAATGGTCTACATGGCAGAGTTCCAAGATAATAACCACTGCTGAGCAAAAAGAACATAAAGGTTTGTCTCTGTTTTGCCAGAAATTATCTAGTTGATCCCCAAGACTTTTTGGAGAAGATTCTGTGGACTGACAAGACAAAAATTAAACTTTTTGGAAGGTTTAAGTCCCATTACATCTAGCGTAGAAGCAACACAGCAATTCAAAAGATCAACATCATACCAACAGTAAAATATGGTGGTGGAAGTATGATGGTCTGGGGCTATTTTGCTATTTAAGGACCTGAAAAACTTGCTGTGATAAATGGAACCATGAATTCTGCTGCCTACCAACAAATCCTGAAGGAGAATGTCAGACCATCTGTTCGTGACATCAAGCTGAAGCGCTCTTGGGTTATGCAGCAGGACAATAATCCAAAAGACACCAGTAAGTCCACCTCTGAATGGCTTAAGAAAAACAAAATGAAGACTTTAGAGTGGCCTACTCAAAGTTCTGACCTTAATCCGATTGAGATGCTGTTGCGTGACTTTAAAAAACTGGTTCATGCTCAGCAACCCTCCAATGTATATGAATTACAACAATTCTGTAAAGGTGAGTGGGCCAAAATTCCTCCACAGCGTTGTAAGACTTATTGGCAGTAGTGTTGAGCGATTTTTATCGACAAAGTTGAAATCGGCAAGGTTTTTATGGTGATCGAAATTTCCAGATCATGCGATAATTAAGGTTAAAATCTGTGCATCATCTATTAAGATCGCGCCTTTTTCGGCGCTTCCTGTAATTTTGGCGGCCAGCAAATCAGATTACAGAATAGAGCAGGGTGAGATGTGTGTGCGACGTCATGACTGGGATGTGTATGGTTGCGATTGGCTGGAAAAATCACATGACCTCGTTTTACATAGAACAGCGTTTCCTGTTTCAGTCTCAGTGTCTCTCAGCGTCTCATAGGGATAGGACCTGCGCTCTGCCTGTGGCCAAACAGCTCAGCGAAATTAGTCTATTTCTACACAGAGAAACCTCTACTATTAGCTGTGATCCTTCCAATTTAGTTAGATTAGAGATTTGAAGATTTTATGTAGTTAGCTAGAGAATTTTAAAGCAGCATCTTCCGCTGTAAATTCACGGCGGTGGGAGCGGGGGAGGAGGGGGCCCGCGGGCGAACACAGACAAAGTCTATCTATAAAAACACTGGAAAAAAGTTCACCAAGACTTAGGTAGACATTGTAGTGAATATCTTTATTTTTAAAACAGTTTGCTTTGAAATTTTTTTCCTGGATATTGGGCACCTGAACTTATATTGGATAAAAATCATTTCTAGTAATGCAGGCTCTTTTTTTCCCAAAACCCCCACTTTTATTATCAGTATACATTTCGTAGGGTTCAATTTTACCCATTACACCTTGACGTTGATTATCCCCCTTTGCACTTAAATTACAACCCAGAATCTTGTATCAGCACGGGTTTGTTTTTTTTGCCAAAAATACCGTGTATCGTACGAAAACATCACAGTTACCATTTTTTGATTTTGCGCACCCGCACTGTTCTTGACGCAGAAATTACGTAAATCTTAAAACAAAAATTTTCATATTCACCAAAAAGGTGAATTAAAGGGGGAAAAAAAATCCCTTTTATTTATCAAAAATAACATTTTTACTGTTTTTTCTTTTGCACACCCCACTTTCATTGACGCAGATCTAATTAAATTTTAAAAACAGCAATTCTATATTCACCACGGGTGAATTAAAAGGGTGCAAAAAAACCGTTTTTTTCAAAACAAACAGTTACTGTTTTTTTGATTTTTGCACCCCCAGCACTTTTCATTGACGAAAAGGCATCAATTAAATCTAAAACAGCAATTCTATTTTTCACCACGGTGAATTGAAAGGTGCAAAAAAATACCGTTTATTATATCGAAACATAACAGTTATGTTTTGGATTTTTGCGCACCCAGCCTGTTCTTGCACATCTACTAAATCTTAAAACACAATTCTATATCCCCACGGGGAAATTTAAAAGGGTGAAAAAAATACTGTTTTTTATATCAAAACATAACAGTTCGGTTTTTTGATTTTTGCACCCCCCAGCATGTTCATTGACGCAGCATTTCTACGTAAACTTAAAACACAATTCTATATTCACCACAGGTGAATTAAAAAGGTCAAAAAAAAAAACCTTTTTATAATCAAAACATAACATTACTTTTTTTGACTTTTGCGCACCCAGCATGTTCATTGACGCAGCATTACGTAAAACTTAAAACAGAAATTTCCCATACACCAAGTAAAACTAAAAGGTGCAAAAAATACTGTTTTTTATATCAAAAATAACTTTTACGTTTTTTGACTTTTGCCACCCAGCACGTTCATTGACGCGCATCTACGTAAATTTTAAAACACAATTCTATATTCCCCAAAGGGTGAATTAAAAGGGGTGCAAAAAAAAACCGTTTTATTATATCAAAACATAACAGTTACGTTTTTTTTTGACTTTTGCACACCCAGCACTGTTCATTGACGAGCATCTGTAAATCTTAAAACAGAAATTCATATTCCCCAGGGAATTGAAAGGTAAAAAAAATCCGTTTATTATACCAAAAAAACAGAACTTTTTTTTTGGACTTTTGCCCAGTCCAGATTTGTTGAAGACCCCTTTTGCAGTTAAATTTAAATCCAAAATTTTGTTTTGATTAGAGGGATTTGAGAATAGCTGTGATTTCCGTCTTTTAATAAAACTTTCCAAAAATATTCCTACCTCCAAATTTTTTTTTAATTTTTGAAATGAGCGAAATGCAGGGGTAAGAGACAAAAAAGGGGGGGAGCACTGGAGGTAAGGACGAGGAAGGTGCTCCTTCCTGCTGGCGCAACACCCGCCAGCGGGTCGTCAGTTGCAGGACCGTCGGCCTGTATCTCTGGGTCAGGGCCCTTAAAACTAAGTAAAAGAACTGCGCCAATCTTCCCCTTCAGTGGTTAATGCAACCTGCATCTAGCAGTCTTTCCCCCTCGCCTCCCCATCACGGCCAAAAAGTCGTCACAGCATCACACATCCCCAAGATAAGCAGCCCAAAAGTCAACTCGTGTACCCACACTGTGGAAAATCCATTGTTGAAACCTCTTTGATACAAAAAGTGGTTGGGGTCAGAAGGCGTTAAAAGATCAAGAGAATTATTTTGTCTGTCTGATGCCCCGTACGATGCCCTCAAGGGGGTGAAGGAAACCCGGGCAATCGTCAAAAAAATCCCGGGGGGTCGGAACGCCTTTCAGGCCCCTTGTTGTAGCCCGCTCTTTAGGGCGACCCAAATCACCTGTGTTGATGATGTGTTTATGAGACATTGCGATCCCTTTGGGCTTTTTTGCAGAATTTGCTTTCGATCGCTTCCAGTGGACGGGAGGGAAAACGATGGGGTAGTGTCAATAAGGGTACCGCCCAAAAAGGGGGAGGGCGGTCGCGAATCCGCTGATATGATTTCCGCCCGCCCCGGTCAGCGCAAACCCCCCCTCGCTATCGCCGTCAAAAAGGTCCAGGACCTCCAACCTGGGCCCTTTTTTGAGCAAGCCTCTGATTCACCCACAATGTCTTTGCCCCTTTTTCCGTAAAACGCATAATAAGGCAAGAATTTAAATGGTTAACCCCCACCAAAAGTTATCATTCACGGAAGATGATTGAAATGGAGGGGAAAACTTGGCCAAAAAAAGGCCAGACCCCCCGGGGCCTCCAACCAATGCCACCCTTTGTCTCCGCCACTCCTCCCCCGCCACCACCCAAACGTTCAGCTCCCCTTGTCTTTAGAGTCATGATCAGGGGTCAGCCCCGTTTTTAGCCCCCCACCGTCCCCCGAGTACCCCCAGCACCACCGAGACCCATCCACCCCTTCCCTTTTGCCATTTGACGACCTGCACGCCCCTACAGCGGCCATCTAGCAGCCAGCCCTTCTGTCTTCCCGGTTT
>JAODAL010074512.1:0-14343 GCA_025379985.1 Phyllomedusa bahiana
CATAAAAATTGACTCAGGTCGGTTAGATAGCACCAGCATAGTCTGCAGTGCAGTACAAGGTCCATGTCCCCTTATAGCCATCAGTAGTGACCTCAGGTCTGTGTTAGATAGCACCAGCATAGTCTGCAGTGCAGTACAAGGTCCATGTCCCCTTATAGCCATCAGTAGTGACCTCAGGTCTGTGTTAGATAGCACCAGCATAGTCTGCAGTGCAGTACAAGGTCCATGTCCCCTTATAGCCATCAGTAGTGACCTCAGGTCTGTGTTAGATAGCACCAGCATAGTCTGCAGTACACAGGGCAAGGTCACCACGGATGGATATAAGCAGATACAATCTGTGTCCTGCACTATAGGTTATGCTGGAGCACAAGACCTATGAGAACCCAACAACGGCCATTGAGTAGGAAGCAAAGCCTTGCTAAGATGACAGATATCAGGTCCCCATCTATGGATCTCAATGGACATGGACCTTGTACTCCTCCACAGACTATGCTGGTGCTGTAGAACACAGACCTGAGGTCACCACGGATGGTGATAAGTGGACATAGATTTATGTTATACAGCCCAGCATAGTCTGCAGTGCAGAACACAGATTGTATCTGCTTCTACCCATCACTGGTGACCAAGGACTGTGTACTGCACTACAAACTATGCTGGTGCTATATGTCCACTTCTATCCGTCATTGGTGAGCTCAGGTCTGCATTATATAGCACCAGCATAGTCTGCAGTGCAGTACACAGTCCTTGTCCACTTCTATCCATCAGTGGTGAGCTCAGGTCTGCATTATATAGCACCAGCATAGTCTGCAGTGCAGTACACAGTTCTTGTCCACTTCTAGCCATCACTGGTGAGCTCAGGTCTGCATTATATAGCCCAGCAAGTCCTGCGGGCCCATACAAGGCCCATCATGAGGGATAGAAGCAATCCAATCTTGTTTCTGCAACTATCACCGACACATGACAGCCACTGTAGAGGACAGAGCCCACAGTAACAACATAAAGGAGATCTGAGGTCACCACTAAGCAAATACAGTCTGTGTACTACACTACTGACTATGCTGGTGCTATATAACGCAAACCTGAACTCATCACTGATGGATACAAGTAGATACTGTCTGTGTACTGTACTATAGACTATGTTGGTGCTATATGGTAGTATAATGTTGTATTGTGTTAGCCATACAAAGCAGTAGAAGCAGATAAATCAGGCGATACCTTTTAGAGGAGGTGCATATTTCATGGTAACATTTTTGTTTTTTAAAAATTTTAAGATCTGTTGAAGACTTGTCTTGTGTACTCCCCTACAGACTATGCTAGCGCTATGTATCACAGACCTGAGGTCATCACTGATGAACATAAGCAGATATTCTATGTACTCCCCCACAGACTACGCTGGTGCTATATAACGCAGATCTGAAGTCACCATTGATGGATCTAAGATGACGTGGACTGTGTACTCCCCCACAGACTACGCTGGTGCTATATATCACAGACCTGTGGTCATCACTGATGGATATAAGCAGATACAGTCTGTGTACTCCCCTACAGACTATGCAGGTGCTATATATCACAAACCTGTGGTCATCACTGATGAATCTAACTGGACCTGGACTGTGTACTCCGCCACAGACTATGCTGGTGCTATATATCACAGATCTGTGGTCAGCACTGATAGATACAAGCAGATACAGCCTGTGTCCTGCACTATAGACTATGCTGGTGCTATATATCACAGATCTGTGGTCACCACTGATGGATCTAACTGGACCTGGACTGTGTACTCCCCCACAGACTATGCTGGTGCTATATAACACAGACCTGTGTTCACCACCGATGGATATAAGCACATAAGGTCGGTGTACTGCACTATAGACTATGCTGGTGCTTAGATAATGCAGATCTGTGGTCACCAGTGATGGATATGAGCAGATACAGCCTGTGTACTCCCCCACAGACCCAGTTGGTGCTAAAAACATCCCGATCTGTGGTCACACGATGGGGTACAAGCAATACAGCCTGTGTACTCCCTACAACATGCTGGTGCTATATAAACACGATCGTGGTCATCACTTGATGGATACAAGCAGATACAGCCTGTGTACGCCCCCACTGTCTATGCTGGTGCTATATATCACAGAACTGTGGTCATCACTGATGGATACAAGCAGATACCGCCTGTGTACTGCCCTACAGACTATGCTGGTGCTATATATCTCAGATCTGTGGTCATCACTGATGGATACAAGCAGATACAGCCTGTGTACTCCCCTACAGACTATGCTGGTGCTATATATCACAGATCTGTGGTCAACACTGATGGATACAAGCAGATACAGCCTGTGTACTCCCCCACAGACTATGTTGGTGCTATATATCACAGATCTGTGGTCAACACTGATGTATATAAGCAGATACAGTCTGTGTACTCCCCTACAGACTATGCTGGTGCTACATAACACAGACCTGTGGTCATCACTGATAGATACAAGCAGATACAGCCTGTATACTGCACTACAGACTACGCTGGTGCTA
Organism: Phyllomedusa bahiana; assembly: GCA_025379985.1. NCBI lineage: Eukaryota > Metazoa > Chordata > Amphibia > Anura > Hylidae > Phyllomedusa > Phyllomedusa bahiana. The sequence goes on from JAODAL010074512.1 coordinate 2,533, forward strand.
TATAACACAGACCTGTGTTCACCACCGATGGATATAAGCACATAAGGTCTGTGTACTGCACTATAGACTATGCTGGTGCTATACAACACAGACCTGTGGTCATCACTGATACAAGCAGATACAGCCTGTATACTGCACTACAGACTATGCTGGTGCTATATATCACAGATCTGAGCTCATCACTGATGGATGTAACTGGACAGTGTACTGCACTACAGACTATGCAGGTGCTGTACAGAACGTGTAATAACATTGACAGGTTTCCGGCAGTCTCTCACACGGAGCCTCCAATGCTACTCCCAGGAATGCCGGAGGCCCGGGCACAGTGCTGGATGCTGCCGCCGTCCACCTCCCCCAGCAGCCCGGGCGACACTTACTATGGGTCATTGGTGAAGCGTGGCGTGCGGGGCGGCTGGTACCCGTACAGATGGCAATACAGACCATCGAAGCAGAAGCAGCACATCTCAGCCGACACCACCATCTTCCGGGATCCGGGGCTTAGGCTGGAGCCGCAGCCCGGAGAGAGAGTCCCGCAGCCCGGCGATAGGCTGTTCCCACAAGCCAGGCCGTTCACCCGGCTGCTTCCACCGGGCCCGCTCCCGGAGCCGCCCAGCCCCAGCTCCGCCCCGCGGCACTGGCTCTCTCCACTGCAGTGCGGGCCGCCGGGACCCCCTGAGCCAGACGGCGGAGAGCTGGACAGTTTCTGCTTCTTCACCCCGCAGCAGCCCGCCGCCATCTTGGAACAGTCTCCCACGCACCGCTTCCGACCCATGCTCCGGGCGTCCTCCTCCTCCTGTGCGTGGTGACGTCGAAGCGCCCGCTCCTCGTAGCTCCGCCCACCGCTGTCAGTCACACGTAGCTCCGCCCACTGCCTTGTAGGGCGGAAGTGTCAGTGCGGCGCCCGCCTCCTGGAGCTGGATGACTGGCAGGCGTGTGGCCCCTGCAGAGGGAGACACAGGGGGTCAGTGGGAACAGCAGTGTACAATCATTACCCTCATACAGACACATCACTATCTGGAGGGGAACTGCAGATCCCAGCAGGATCCTGACCCACAGCTCTCTGCACTGCTCCCATCAGAAAGCAGCATCCGTGTTGTGTTTTTGGCAGTATTTTTTTCATGCAATAAAAAATACATATAAAATCATTCTCTGCTCTGGATGTGATAGTAATGAGATAAAACACCTGAATGGCAGGGAAGACTAATCTCACTTTACTGCTGGAGTTGCGTCAAGTGCTTATCTGCATGTAGTCTTGTTACAAATAGTAGGTAATGACATACTGATCACTATATTGATAAGGTTAGACCCACAAGAGTAATACATGAAAGAATAACGGGGTAATCTTTTCTGCAGTGGGAGGTTTCCAGCTTCCTTCACACTTTTCAAGTCCTGCTGAAAATACTAAGGGTATGTTCACACAGACAAATTTCGGCATGCATTTCGCGATGTATTTGCGCTCTAATATAAGTGAGATGTGCGCCGAAATTACAGTAATCCATAGTTCTCACAGATTACGCCTCCTCTCCCCACTTGTACAATACGATCGTATTGTACGCACGGGGAGATAAGGGACATGTCACTTACTTGTGGCGAATACCCGCCGTGAGAAATGCATGTCACTTGGGCCGGCCAGCACAACTCCCGAACACCTGGCGTAATTGCGGCCGTACTGTACATGCCGCAATTACGCCGTGTGAACATAGCCTTATGAAGTCCTGCTGATAATACTAAAGGGTGCTGTCACACGGTGCTTTTTTGGTGTGTTTTTTGTACAGTAATGTACGGCATTAATTGCTGTGCCTTTCTGCACAAAAAAAACGCATCCGAAAATCGCATCCAAAAGCGCAGCGTCAGTCGGATCCAACACAGCTGTTTGGATGCAGCAGGATGGCACCCTATAGTTTATTATAGGGCCCCTGCTAAGTCTTTAAGACCAAGAATTGACATGGACCGGATCTGGAAGATGCAATGAGACACATCGGCGATCACTCGTCTGAACGCCGATGCGTGTTTAACATTGTAAAATCACACTACTCAAAAGTGTGTTTGGGTCTGTCTAAACCAGGCATCCTCAAACTGCGGCCCTCCAGCTGTTGGGAAACTACAACTCCCATCATGCATTTATATAATCTACAACAGTTGGCATGATGGGAGTTGTAGTTTCCCCAACAGCTGGAGGGACGCAGTTTGAGGATACCTGGTCTAAAGGGACCCAAACACTTATCTAACAACATATGTTCACACAGACTGAACACGCCATGTGAACATACCCTTAAACCTCTCTGGCTATAGTAGGCCTGGAAGAAGAACCTGCAAGCAATCCTCTCACTACTGTGCTATCAGAGCTCACAGAGGAGAAGTCACATAGACAAACCAGGAAGTTGGGTATAGAGTGGAACGTTAAAAAAAACATATACAAAGAAAAAAATAAACACCCATATTATAGTCACATATGGCTGGTCCATATCTGTAAAAAAAAAAAAAAAAAGCGAGTTTTGATGGTAGTGTCCCTTTAAGGATCCTTCTTAAAGGGGTATTTCCACTTTAGACTATAATGGCACATTGGTAGGACCTGCCATCAATGTCTGATAGGTCTTGATCCCACCTCTGGGAATCACTTATTCGACCTGCACCTATCTCCGAAACGAGCCCCAAAACCTCTTCGTTCTGAATAGAGAAGGGGTCGGGGCTTTCCTATAGACATGAATGGGACTTCCGATTACAGTTGAGCATCGATGCTCGGCTAAGGACTCTCATTTATCTCTATTAGAGGGTCCCGACCACCTCTCTCTTCAGAACGGAGAGGTTTGGGGGCTCGTTTAGGTGATGGGTGCAGGTCTCAGAGGTGGGATCTGGACCTACCAGACATTGATGTCATATCTTAGCAATGGGCCATTATTGTCTAAAGTGGGCCAACCCATTTGAACTTCCAAGCCCAACCTTTTTCAGGGGCCATTTGTGTCCAAATATGCCCAAAAATATTAAGTGGGGCATGTGCCAAAATTATTAGCAATTTAACCCCTTGAGGACCAGATTTTTCTATTTACATACACATTAGCATGTCATTTATGTAATCTTTTTTGGTGCATTGCGGCTGTAGGACGTCAGTCCCACATATACAACATGTTCTATATTCCCACGAACGGTTTTCAGATGAGGAAAACCTTAGTAAAAAATCTGTGCTGTATAGATTACAGCACAGATTTTCTATTGAAGTCTACACAGTGCTGGGTACGGTCAGCTCAAAATACTGAATCCGATGAAAAGCCGATCAAAATCCTGTGCTGTGTAGACCAAGCCTCAAAGGGGTTGTCCCACAACATTGATTCATCTTACCTCAGTCCTGTTTTCATTTTGAATTCAGGGGCGTATTTACTGGCTTGTACTAGGCTGCAGTAGAAGCCAGGTCTGTAGCTATGGCAACCAATGCTGGCAGCCTATCAGGAGAGATGGAACAGGTCTGTAGCTATAGTGACCCGAGGAGCTAATGCAGCCCATACAAGAGGGGAAATCTAGGTATAGGTAGGACACTGTTAATCGACATATATTGCAAAGTGACTTGTTTTTGCAAGATCTTTAACATAAAAAGCAATCCTTGTAGTGAGACAACCCCTTTAAAGGTATGTTCTAATGACTAATTTGGATGCTGAATTTTTAAGCCTCCAAATCATTGCCAAAGCTTTGTCTGAACAGAGCCTCAATGCAGCCTTTTTCAGATGAGGTTTTGATCAGGTTTTTCCTTGTGGTTTCTGACGATGTTTTGCAGCTCTGTTTTGTTACTGGAACACGCCTACAAATTAATGGCAGGGTGTCCAAAACTGCATCCTAAATGCGCCACACTTGTGGACAAAGCTTTGAAGCTCTCCATTGATTCCTAGGGGGATTTTCAGCTGAAAATGCTTCAAGAATTGACATGACTTCTTTTTCAGTGTCCAAAGAGGCGGGAAAACGAGCATAAAAACCACCATGTCTGTGAACTACATCGCTGTTTTACAAAGGAATCAATGAAAAAGAACTGGGGGCGGTTTTTAGGTGTTGTGGACACTGTTGTGGGAGCGGAACAGCTTTCAAAACAGCTCCGAAAATAGTCCAAGTCAGCCGTGTGAACGTACCCTTAGGCCTCGTTCACACGGCTTATTTCGCAACGGATTTGCAGCCATATTTACGGCCGAAAATCCGTTGTGAAATCAGTTATAAACAAGTAACTGGCCGTTTTACATTGACTTTAATGGGAAATACGTGTCGTCGTTCAGACGACACTTATTTCCGTTCCGGATTGCGGCCGCAAAAACAATGTGCATGTGAATTATTTCCGGACGGATTCACCACCTATAATGAATGGAGATGGTGAATCCGTCGCGAAATCAGTTCCAGATACCTGCCCCACTTAGTGGAACTTATTTGAAACTAATTGTCACCTGATTTCGGAACGTATTTACGATCGGCAATCCGACGTAAATACGTTCTGAAATAAGCCGTGTGAACATAGCCTTAGGCCTCGTTCACACGGCTTATTTCAGAACATATTTATGGTCGGATTTCCGATCATAAATATGTTCCGAAATCAGTCTGAAATAAGTTGCAGGCAATTTAATATTGCTTTTAATGGGAAAGAAGTGTCGTCGTTCAGACGACAAGTATTTCCATGCCGTATTGCCGCCACGGATTTGCGGCCGCAATACGGCCGTAAAAACAATGTGCATGTCAATTATTGGGCCGGATTTCGCGACGGATTCACCCCATATAATGAATGGGGATTGTAAATCCGTTGCGAAATACGTGCCACACTAAGTGACACTTATTTGTAACCGATTTACAACTGATTTCGGAACATATTTACAATTTAGGAAATCCATACATAAATACGTTTGAAATAAGCTGTGTGAACATAGCCTAAGGCCATGTTCACACGGCTTATTTTGGGATGGATTTCAGTCCGTAATTCGCGCTTCTCTGTGACAAGTCAATTCACGGGGTTATACGCGCCATGTTAAATTAATGTCTTTGGGGCCGGCGTGCCGCCGGCCCCCCCCCCCCCCCCCACCCGCCCTGCCGTGCACACAGCGTAATTGCGAGCAAAATCTGTCCCGCAATTACGCTGTGAATAAGCCGTGTGAACACAGCCTTATAGTAACATGAGTGAGTAAGGTTTGTAATTTGTAATGCACAAGGCTACAGAGCTTTAAAGGATTAAAGCTCATCAGGATGTAATGTAAAGAAGCTGTAATATTTCAAGATAAGGAACACAACAGTTGAGTGAGTCATCATCCTGACCACTGCTGCAGCCTGTAAGAGCAGAGAGAGGTGACTGCTAACTAGAAAAACTTGTGTGCGAAAGCAGGAGATAAGAACTTCTAAAACGTAAGAGAAGCAAAATCAGAACAACAATGTATTTGGTAATAGTCTTTATCTATGTTTAAAGCTAATAAATGAAATAGGAATGCCCCTTTAACGTCTATGTTCACACGATGTATTGCGGCACATACAGTAAGCGCCACAATGCATCGTGTGTTTCGGGTGCTTGCGCTGATCAGCGCGTACTCCCAAGGTGCGGTGGGGCTGGCAGCCCGCCAGCCCCATAGACATGTCATTTATCCCATCGCGCGGACCATACGTTTGTTTGCCAGGGGGGGGGATGAGGCATAATCCATAGTTCTCTATGAGAGCTATGGATTACCATAATTGCGTAATTAAGCGCAATACACAGCGAAATGCGCCCCAAAATAAGCCGTGTGAACATACCCTTAGACTTAAATGGGTGTTTACCGGAATCTAAGAATGCTTGTTGGTCTGTCAGGGTATGATTAAAACTAGAAGACGAGACTCAAACTTACCTCCCGGACACTCGCGTTCACTTCCGGCAGCCGTCCCAGTCATCTCTGCTATAACAGTGAACAGTGTTCATTCACGTAGCAGCTGCAGCCAATGACAGACTCCAGAGGCGGCTTGCAGTTGACGCTGTGGCCAGTGATTGGCTGCACCTGTCATGTGAACGCTGAACGTTCAGTGCTACAGCCAGGATGAACGGACCGGCAGCCGGGAGTGAACGGGAGCATCCAGGAGGTAAGTCACACAGATTTTGTTTTTAGAAACCAGCTCAATTCTGATGTGGTTTTCTGGGACCTGTATGATAGACACCCTCATAAATCACCCATTCAAAAAACTGTAACCTTCAAAGTTTTCAAAACAGCATTTAGAAAATGTGTTAACCCTTAAGGTGTTTTACAAAAATTAAACAAAGTGAAGGTGAAATTTCACATTTTCTTTTTTTTGGTAGATTTTCAATATTAATCCATTACTTACTGGAGCACAGTAAATTAACAGGGATAATGCAACTTAATATTGATTCTGTCATTTCTAGAAACATCCCGTATGTGACCCTAAGGCCCCGTTCACACGGCTTATTCTGGGACTGATTTCAGCCGTATTGTGCGCCGTATTTGCGCTCCAATATGGCTAAAATCAGTCCCAGGCATTCCGGTAATCCACAGTTCTCATAGAGAACTATGGATTCCGTCTCCTCTCCGCCGAATACGCCGGGCAGGGAGAAAGTGACATGTCAATTATTTACGGCGTGTACGCACCATGAATAATGAATGTCTATGGGGCCAACGGGCCCCCGCCCCCTGCCCCCGCTGCACGGAAACGGCGTAATTGCAGGGCGAAATCTGTCCCCGCAATTACGTCGGCAATAAGCCGTGTGAACTGGCCCTAACACGCTATTTGACTAAACTGCAAGTGTCAGGATTGTAGGAGCAGCTTATGGCTTTTGGGGTCTCATCTTTAGGCCATGTTCACACGGCTTAAAATGGGCCGTATTTCGGTCCGTAATTACGCGCCGAAGTGCCCAATTACGTGGCCGAAAAAGCCATTTCATGTCGGTAATTCACAGTTCCATAGAACTTTCTAGCGGCGAAATACGCGCCGCTAGCATGATTGTCTATGGGCCGGCGAAGTCCCGGGCCCCCTGCTTACTCCCCGCTCCCCGCCCGCCCCCGCCCCGTACACGCGTAATTGTGGGCGTAATTACGCCCCGAAATTTAAAAGCCGTGTGAACAGGGCCCTTAGGCACCTTTTCAGATTTGCTGACACCTTAAGGACCTCATATTGGAAACTGCACCCCTAAAGGAATATATCCAGGTGTGTAGTGTTTATACTGAGCCCACAGATTTTTTTTTTTTTTTTTTAGCGTTAGGCTGTAAATATAAAGAAATTACATTTTCACTTATTATATAATTTTTTTATTTTCACAAGGAATGTCGGCGAAAAAGCATTTTAAAATTTTTACGGCAATACACAGTGTAAACGGCTGTTTGGGTGCATGACACGGTGTACAATGGAGAGCACTATTTAGCCTTTGCAGAGCAGATTTTGGTGGGTGACATGTTGCATTTGCATAGTCTAAAGTATAAGAACATGTGAAACCTCCCAGAACCCCCATCCCCTCCATGGAATTCTTCTAAGGCCCGGTTCACTTGGCTTATTCAAGCCATAATTGCGGGACGGATTTCGCCTGCAATAACGGCTTGAGTAAGGGGCGGGGGCACTGCCCGCCGGCCCCATAGACTTTCATTATCCACAGCGTATCCCGCCGGGATAATGAACATATCACTTTCTCCCCGCCCGGTGAGAACTGTGGATTACCGTAATGGCCGGCATGGATTCCAGCCGTATTGCAGCGCAGTACGGCGCGCAATACGGCTGGAATCCGTCCCTGCAATAAGCCGTGTGAACGGCCCTTAAAGGTGTATTGTGCATTATGGACTCGTTCACACGGCTTATTTTGCCACGGATTGGCGCGGTACGGCGCGCGGTATTTGCGCTGCAGTCCGGCGCCAATCCGTCGGAGTAATTAGGGAAAATCCACTGCTCTCATAGAGAACAGTGGATTCCGTCGCTCCTCCCCGCTCGGCGAATCTGCCGCGGGGGGGGGGGGAAGTGACATGCACATTTTTTTACGGCGCGGACGCGCCGTAAACAATGCTTTGTCTATGGGGCCGGGGAGCGGGCCCCAGCCGCACTCCGGCCCCGCCCCCGTCCCGCCCCTTATTCCAGGGCGGAATTTGTGAGCGCAATCCGGCTCACAAATCCGTCGGGAATAAGCCGTGTGAACACGGCCTTTGGGCACACAGGTGTTCCATATTTTCTATAGCATTGGGCCTTAAAAAAAAAAAAAACACCAAAAAACCCAGCAATTTTGCCATTATTTTTTTAGGTGTTATTTATACAACGTTCAATATGCAATATAAATGACATGATAATTTTACTATGTGGGTCGGTCCAATTACAACGATATATGTATATTTTTCAAAAATTGTTTGTATATCATTATACTCTAAAACCCATCATTTTTTATTTTTTCTGTATAAGGAGCTGTATAAGGGTATATTCACACAGCGTTTTTGGATACAATTTGGGATCCATGTTGGATCCGAAACTCGCATCTACGCATCTGACATGTCAATTTGTGGGACGGATCCGAAAGACGCGGTGAGACGCGCATCTCCGATCACTTCTGTGAACGCCGATGCATGTTTCATAGTAAAAACAATGTAAATCACACTGCTATTTATTAGAAATGTGCTTGGGTCCATTTAGGGCTTGTTTCACGCGGGTTTTGGATCCTTTTTACGATCCTTTTTTTGGGACTTGAAAAGCGCATCCGGAAAAGCGGATCCCCAAAACCAGCAATTGGGTCTGATTTGGAAACCGTTTTGAAAGCTTTTTCACCTGCTTTTTACCACGCTTTCCGGATGCGTTTCAGATCTCTCTCTCCTCCACCTCCCTGTTCCCCCCGGGTCCTTCCCTCCCGTGTCGCCCCCCTCCATTCCCTCCCCGTGTCTCCCCCGGTCCTTCCCTCCCGGTCTGCCCCCGGGTCCATTCACCTCCCTGTCTGCCCCCCGGGCCCCTTCCCTCCCCTGTCTGCCCCCGGGTCCATTCACCCCCGTGTCGCCCCCGGCTCCTTCCCCTCGTGTCTGCCCCCCCGGGTCCTTTTTACCTCTCGTGTCTGCCCCCCCCTCCATTCCCTCTCGTGTCGCCCCCCCCTCCATTACCCTCGTGTCTGCCCCCCGGCTCCATTCACCTCCGTGTCTGCCCCCGGGTCCATTTACCTCTCGTGTCGCCCCCCGGCTCCATTCACCTCGCGTGTTTCCCCCGCTCCATTCACCTCTCGTGTCGCCCCCGGGTCCCCCCTTTGCCCCCCTCCCTTACCCTGTGTTCCCCCGGTCCATTAACTCTCGTGTCTGCCCCCGGCTCCATTCACTCTGTGTCTGCCCCCGGCTCCATTTACCCTCGTGCTGCCCCGGCTCCTTTTCCCCCCTCTGCTGCCCCCGCTCCATTCACCTCCCGTGTCTGCCCCCGTCCATTACCTCTCGTTCTGCCCCCTGTCCATTCACCTTCGTTCTGCCCCCGGTCCCCTTCACCCCCGGGGCGCCCCCGGGGTCCATTCACCTCTCGTGCTGCCCCCCCGGCTCCTTACCTCTGGTCTGCCCCCCTCCATTCACCTCTCGTGTCTGCCCCCGGGTCCCATTCACCCTCGTGTCCCGCCCCCGGGCCCATTCACCTTCGTGTCTGCCCCGGCTCCATTCCCTTCTGTTGCCCCCGGCTCCTTACCTCTGTGTCTGCCCCCGGCTCCATTCACCCTCGGTTTTTGCCCCCCGCTCCATTTACCTCTTGTTGCCCCCGGCTCCATTCCCTCTCGCTGCCCCCGGTCCATTCCCTTGGTTTTTCCCCCCCGGGCCCCCTTCACCCCTGTCTGCCCCCGGCTCCATTCACCTCTCGGTCTGCCCCCCGCTCCTTCACCTCTCGTGTCTGCCCCCGGCTCCCTTCACCTCTCGTGTCTGCCCCCGGCTCCCATTCACCTCCCGTGTCTGCCCCCCGGCTCCATTCACCCCCCGTTCGCCCCCGGGTCCATTCACCCCCGTGTCTGCCCCCGGCCCCTTCACCCCCGTGTCGCCCCCCGGGCCCCCTTCACCTCCCCCTGTCTGCCCCCGGTCCCATTCCCCCTCCCCCGTCTGCCCCCGCTCCATTCACCCCCGTGTCTGCCCCCCCTTATTCACCTCCCGTCTGCCCCGGGTCCTTCCCTCTGTGTCTGCCCCCGGGTCCATTCCCTCCCGTGTTGGGGCCCCCCCCTCCATTCACCCTCGTGTCTGCCCCCCGGGGTCCATTCACCTCTGTGTCTCCCCCCGGCTCCTTCATCTCGGTCTGCCCCCCTCCATTCACCTCTCGTTCTGCCCCCCGGGTCCTTCACCTCTTGTTGCCCCCGGCTCCATTCACCTCCGTGTCTGCCCCCGGCCCATTACCCTGTGCGCCCCCGGCTCCATTCCCTCTCGTGTTTCCCCCCCCCATTTACCTCTCGTTCTGCCCCCGGCTCCATTCCCCTCTCGTGTCCGCCCCGCCCCCATTCACCTCTCGGTCTGCCCCGGCTCCATTAACCCCTTTGTCTGCCCCCGGCTCCATTACCTCTGTGTCTGCCCCCGGTCTTTTATCTCTCGTGTCGCCCCGGCCCCCCCTTTTACCTCCCTGTCTGCCCCTGCTCCATTTCCCTCCCGTGTCTGCCCCCGGTCATTCACCTCCCGTGTCTGCCCCCGGGGGCCATTTACTTCGTGTCTGCCCCCCCGGCTCCCTTTTACCTCTGTGCTGCCCCCGGGCCCCTTCACCTCATGTGTCCTGCCCCCGGCTTCCAAAACACCTCACCGCTCCCGTTTCCGGGGGTTCCCCCTCCAAATCCCCCCCGCCGACGCCGCCCAAATCACCTCCGCTCCCCCCCGCCGCTTTACCCGCGCTTCCGCCGCAAACCCCCTTTCCAAGGTTTTTCCCCCGGGCCCCCCCCCCCAAATGCGCCTTTTTTGCATCCCCTTTCGGGGTGCCAAAATGCAGCTGATCGTGCCCCGGGTGTGGAGCGCTTTTGGGGCGGGGCCAAAAACGCCTCCATTATTCCTATGGGCTTTTTAAAATTGCGTAAAAAGCAAAAAGAAATTTACAAAGTCAATTCTTAAAGCGGAAAAGCAAAAAAGGGGCCCCTTTCAGGAGAGCCCCAAAAAAAGGGATCGCCGATCTCCCCCGGGGGGAAAACCCCTTTCGCTTTTTTCCAATTTAAATCAAGTTAAAAACCTGACAATTGTTAGTCCATTTTTTCGGGTCCCCTAAAACGGTTTATAAAAACCCCGGGGAAAAAAGCCCTTAGGGTCCGCCCGGCCCGGGTCCAAACAAGTATCTTTAAAACGTTGCAAGGGCTCAACCAAAAGCCCTGTGGGTTTTTCCCCCAATTTTGGGTTTTTGTGTGATCAGTTGACTTTTTTTATTATTTTTCAATTTGGGGGGCATTAACTCTTTGTTTTCAATTTTTTTCCCAATTTTTAGAGGCGATTGAACAAAAATACTGTAACCCTGGGGATTATGTTTTTTTTTTTTTACATTGCTTTAAACCCTGCCCTAAAAAATGACATGTTAACTTAACTCAGTGGGTGTTACCCAAAATTTTTAGATTTTTTAAAAAATTTTTCCCCAATGAAAAAAGTTAGCCTAACTTTTTTTTTTTTTCCCTTTTCCCGGAGCTGAGCTCTGTGGGTATAAAAATTTTTTATTATAGGGAGTGGGCTGAGTCTGTGATATATAGGGTTATTTTTTAGAGGGAGGAGCTGAGCCCCTGTTTATTATTGGGGTTATAAAGATTAAAAGGAGAGAACTGAAACTCTTTTGAAATTTTTAGGGGTTTTTGATTGAGGGGGGGAAGTGAGCTATGTTTATTTAGGGGGGTTTTATGATAGAGGGGGGAAGTAACTCTGGGCATATATAGGGTTAAATGATTAG
>JAODAL010074513.1:0-14343 GCA_025379985.1 Phyllomedusa bahiana
TTTTCCCTTTCCCCAAGGGTAAACCCCTTTTTGGCAAGTTTTTTTCCCCTTTTTACCTTACTGGGGAACTTTAAGTCCTTACAATTATCTATTAGCATATGGTAAATTAAGCCCAGGCCTTTTTCAAATCCTTTCTTTTTAAAAAGGAAGTTGTGGAAATTCGAAATTAAGGGGGGTTCTAGGCCAGATTATTGCTTGCTGAAGGTATTGAAAAAAGAGTAGGGGGGAGAGCTGAGTTAGAAGCAAGTTCTGCAAAAGATTTCAGCTTATTATAGTCATTGAGAAGCTGATGTATTGTGTGAAAGCCAAACTGTTCCCAAGAAGCGAAGGATAGAAATTCGTTCCAACAATCAAAAACTGTTATTGGTATAATGTTTTTGAAGACGGAGCCAAGCGTTTGGGAGAACAATTGTAGACCATAATTTCAAAAGGTCTGAGAGGGAGTCTAATAGAGGCGTGGGAACTCCCAAGAGTAATGCTCAGAGGTGAGAACTAATTCTACAAGGCGTGAAAGCAGAGTCTTCCAATTGGGCCCATGAGGTAGTTGTCATTCAGCCATAATGGAAGAGATTGTTCCAGGAGTATTGCAATGTTTTATGCATGAAGGTTGGGGACAGCTAGCCCACCATCCTTATGACTAAAGAAAAGTAGGTGGTTCTTTATTCTGGCTTTTTTACCAGCCCAGATGAAATTTGAAAAGAGGGATTGGAGTTTGTGAAGGGTATGCGCTGGAATCGGGTATGGAATGGTATGGCAGATGTAAATGAACTTTGGTAGAAGGGACATTTTCACTATATTCTCGCCATCCAAGAGAGATTTAAGTTTGGTCAGTCTTTTGATTTCTGTATCCAATTCTAAATATAGGGAATTATAATTTGTAGAAAGTTAGGCGGGGTGAGCTCATCACTTGCACACCCAGGTATTCAACTGAGGTCGACGCAAGGGAAGCCAAATTTCTCTAACATCGGGGTCTGCGTATCAATGTTAACTGGAAATATAAATGATTTAGATTAAAGTTTGTAGTAGGAAACCTGTGTGACAAGGTGTAGGGTATCGAGAATAGCTGGGATTGAGGAAAGGGGGTTCGTGATGAGGAGCAGAACATCAGCATATAAGCTAATTTTATGCTGTATATGTTGTATCGGTACACCAGAGATAATGGAGTTACTCCTGATTTTCTCAGCGAGTGGTTCGATACACAGTACGAAAATGAGTACAGGGGGCAGCCCTGTCTGGTACCGTTGGTTAGAGTAAAGGGTTTAGAAAGAGAACCTGAGGTAAGCACCGAGGCGGTTGGGTTGGAATATAAGGCCATAATAGCAGAAAGTGAAAAGCCAGAGAATCCAAACTTCCGCAGAGTCAATTCAATAGATCGCCAATTGACCCTATCAAAGGCCTTTTCTGCATCTAATGATAACATGGCCACATCTGACTGAAAGGTGCTTGCAACCAGTACAAGGTCTAATAACCTGCGAGTCGTGTCTCTGGCTTGTCTGCCGGGCACAAAACCAGTCTGATCAGTGTGTATCAGGGAGGGAAGAATCTTATTTAGACGGGAAGGTAGAACTTTGGCATATAATTTGATATCTGTATTTAAAAGTGAAATGGGCCTATAGTTGGCCACTTTATCTTCAGGTTTCCCTGCTTTGGGAATTGTTGAAATGATAGCCTGCAAGATTTCGGCAGGATTGTGCTGGTTATCTGCTATATCATTAAACAGGACAGTCATATGAGGGACAATTGTGTCTGCAAAAAGACGGTAATACTCGTTGGACAACCCATCCTGACCTGGTGCTTTAAGCATTCTAGAATTGATAGCTAAAAGGACCTCTGAGGCAGTGAAAGGAGTATTCAGTGTCTCTAGTTGTGGTTCTCCTAACTTTGGGAGGGCTATAGATGAGAGGAACTTGTTGATCTCGTCATCTGAGAGGGGGGGAAACCATTAGTTGGATGTAAATTAAATAGCTTAGAATAAAAATCTGCAAACTGATCTGCGATTTCTGAAGGGTTTATAATTTTCTTACCTGTTTCGGATGTTAAATGCGTAATTCTTGTGTGGGCATGTTGGACCTTAACTCTTCTAGCAAGAATTTTCGAGGGCCTATCACCTTGGAGGTAGAATTGCCAATTTAATCTGGCCAGGTTTTTTTCATATTTTTGAAGGTGAAGGATACGAAGGTCATTTTGCAATTTAGTAAGATTTTTGGTTATCTATAGAGGGGTTTAGTTTTAAAGCTGAATCTGCCAACTTGATTTTGTCTAGAAGGTCATTTAGAGACAGACAGTACTCTTTCTTTCTTTTACAGGCCAATTGAATAAATATTCCCCTAATAAAGGCCTTATGTGTGCACCATACCGTGGATACGAATCAGTTTCACAGGGAATCCCCATCTATAAGAAATTCCTTTCTCTCTGAGGATCTTTGTGTAAGGTTGAAACTCTCTCTCCTTCGTAACATAGTAGTAGCCGAGAGATCAGGAAACAGGGTGATAGGTTGAAACCTGTCTGGTAGCGAATCAACTTTGCGTAGGGCTCGCAGAAAATCTTCTTTAATGTTATAGAAGTGGATCCGAGCAATAGTATCCCTAGGAACCTGAGGGAGATTCCGAGGTTTAGGAATTCGATGAATCCTATCTATGATCAGCTCATGGGTCGTACAATGTGGGAGCACCAACGTCATTAAATCGGTCAGAAACGCGTTGAGTTGGTCTGGTGCCATGGATTCCGGTATGCCTCTAATACGTACATTATTGCATCTCGATCTGTCTTCCAAGTCAAGGACTTTGCTGGAAAGTTGCTGTACCTCTTCCTCCAGAGCATTATTGGCATCTATTAGAGTTATGGGAGGTCGCAAATTCGGCCATCTTTGTCTCTAGCCTCTAGAACAGAGCATATTAAGACAAAGTCCTGTTTGAGGTCTGAGATCATTTCTTTACTATCCACTTGAAGTGTGGAGCGAAAGGAGGAGAAAAGGCGATTGTAAGGTGGAAGTCGTAAGAGGTTGAGAGTCCATGTCATCATGGTTTGTCGTAAGTCGACTGAGCCCGCTCTTGAAGTGGATGGAGTTGCTGAGGAAAATTGTAGACCCTTCTTAGATCTTCTCGGTACCAGAGGAGGGACCGAAAGTCCGGAAGTTGAGGGTTGTGATTTGGGGTTTTTCTTAGCAGTACCACCCATGCTTCGGTGATGTTTAAGAAGGGTAGAAGACTTTGATAGAGGAAGCACTGTGTATTAGAGGACCAGGCAAGAGCTCCTTTGATTAAGGTAGAGAAGTTGTATTTCAAGCAGTAAGGGCTGTGCATGATTGAGAACAGCGTTTGTGGATTCAGCAGTTATGATGCTTAGGGTGGGAGTGCTGATGTGAGACGAAACAATATGGCGAGTAGAGATGGGCGAATTTCTCTAAATTCGGTTCGCTCACTTCGCCGAATATCCCGACAAAAAATAACTTTGTTCCGAATTACTTCGGGACGAATCATGTTAAAAAAAAAAAAGCTATTTCCAGGCTGCACAGAGCCTGCAGGGTGCTGTAGAATGTTGTGCCATGCTTAAATATGCAGAGGGAGCTTGGTTTGGTCTTCATACAATGTGTTTTAGTATGACACGCACAGGGCGCCGCCGCTCTTCGAATCGCTTCACTATAAAATCCCTGGGCACTTAAGAGGACAAAACTGACCAAAAAAAATGAAGGGGGAATGTAGCCTGATAAAGTCATGGCAGCGACAGCTGGAAAAAAACAAGCTGAGGGCTCAGGTGGAAACATCATGACAGTGTGGAGGTGATGGCGGCAGCCAAGCGCAGAGGTCAGGGGCAATGACTTTTGGGGGTGGAAAAAAAAGTAGCAGGCCCCGGTGGGAAATGATAGTGTGTGGTACAGCACCCCCGCAGCAGCATGAGTTAAGGTGGCAAAATGAAGTGGGGAGGGGGTGGAAAATACCGCCCTGGAAAAGAGGGTTTGGTGGAAGATGGAAATGTCGAGGTGGGGGCATCAGGGGGTGGCAGTAAATAGGGCTGGGCAGGTTTGTTTGAACCCAGATATTTCTCTTTGGGTGAGGCGTCAGGCTGAAGTAGTTATGCCCAACGCATTGGGGTTGTGGAAATCCGGCCCTCACGCCCGATTCATTTACAAAGGGCAGTGGTTTCCCATTTCCATGTGCTGTGGGGATGCCCCCCCATGGGGTGAAGAAAGCCGCCCTAGAAATAGGGTTTTTGTGGGCTTATGCTCCGACCCCCCCCCCCCCCCCCCCCCCCCACCACCCCCCCCCCCCCCCCCTCCCCCACCCCCCACACACACACAACACACCACACACACACACACACCCCACAACACACCCACCCTTCCCCCAGAGCCGGGCAGTAGTCGTGGTGCTGAAGAAAACCCCGGCAACCCGTCAGAGGGGGACGATGCCCCACTAGGAGCGGCCAATGATACAGGGATTTATAGTATTGCGTTTGTCTCCCTCCAAAATTGGGGAAAAAGGTCCCCCTTTTGGACCGGTAAAGGGGGCAATAGGGTGGGAGCCAAAAGGGATCCCTCGCCCGGATGCTGACTATTCGGCTGTCACTAGCCAGGCAAATCATGCTGCGGGCCATCTGCACAAGTGACTCCGAGCGGCTCCCTTCCTCGATCTCCCATGTATACTGACACAGTGCTTGCTTGTCATCTGCCTCGTCTTCCTCCTCCATCTACCTCCTCTCCATCTACCTCCTCCAGTTGCTCCTCCTCTCGTCACGTGGGTAGAAAATCCACTCATTTCACCAGACAATGCTTCTGCTCCAATGTCCTCCTCCTCCTCCATTTCAGTCCCCCCGGACTCATGGGGGCCGCAAGTGTAGTCGCCACGTCTCAGTCCCTGCCCAGACAGATTTTTCAGCATCTGTTCCAGGACATGAAGCAGTGGAATGACGTTATTCATCCCGTAGTCCAGGCGACTGACAAATAACGTGGCCGCCTCGAATGGCCTCAACAAACGTACTTATCCTGACTGTAGTTACAGCTCCAGACGTCCGCGCTGTCGTGCACCTTGGAACAAACCGATAAGCTCAAGGACTGGCCCACCTTCTGTTCTACATATTTATGAAAGTGCTGGTACTGCTTTTGGAAAAAAAATTAAAGGCTTGGAACTCTCCATCTCGGCTCGGCACAAGCCATTAGTTCTCTGAATGGTGCAGAGTCCACCATTTGGGAAAAGGGGGAAGGACTGCAGCACCAACAAATTGGACAGGAGGAAGGTCAGCTTCTGCCCCTTAGGAGGGTTTGGGGAGCATACGTTGTCTCTTTGCAATCGCCTCGCTGAACGATGCGGGCACCATGAGTAGCGAGGAGCGGGAGCATCTGGACCGGGAGATGTCAAAGAGAAAACAGCTCCCTTCTGCAGAGGTGGTGGACCCTTTGACTGGTGCAATGGCATGCGTCCCACTGGGCGCTGCTGCTGCGGCAGCAGGATGGCCCACCACATCTGAGCAACGTTTCTCCTAGGCCACCGGATGGTGACGCTGCATGTGTTGACGCAGGGCTGTGGTGCCAACGTTAGCTCCCTGGCCACGCTTCACTTTCTGCCTACAGGTTCTACATATACCCATATTCGGCTCCTCCGGTGTCTTAGCAAAGAACTCCCCACCCCGCCGAGTATCTGTTTTTTACCGCCAACGCTCCGCACTGAGTGACAAACTGCCGCCACTGCCTCGCTGAGCCCGGGTGCCGCTACTTTCTTGGACCTGCGAAGCAGGTTTTTTTACCCTGTGGCCGCTTGGCTCCCGACCTCACACTGCTGCTATCCTGCTGACTCACGGCCACACGACCCACTTGCTGGCTGCGCCGCTGCCTGATGCGCAAGCTGACGCCCTCTTTTACTAACTATGATGAAGCCCTTGCCTCACCCGGCTCCCAAGTGCGGTCGGCTACATCATCTATTTTGTGTTTCATCGTCACTGCTGTCCTCATCACTGGTCTCAATATTGCAAGAGAACCAAAGAACGTGCAAAACTTTTAATAAATCTTCATAAGACTACATAGCCCGACATTCACCCGTTACATACAGGATGCCGGTCTCTTTTAAAACCGAAAAGAAGCTTAGCTAGGGGTTTTGGTGCGACCTCAGGTCGTTCAAAGATAGTTCAATCCGCTCACTCGCCGTGAGCACGGACGCCAGTGTTTCCCTAGGCATTTGATTAGTGCATCGATAGTGCACTGGTCTTGGTATGCAGAGGCTGACCCCTCACAACATGACCTCCCATGCCACTCTCCACATCTATACTTTGCCGCCTACTGCAAGAAGCAGGGGATATTGGCCCCATTTCTTCGCTGCCAAGTAGCTGCAGACTGCCCTCCTCAAATTTGGGACAGAGGCGGGTTGAGGACAGGTGTGAGCCGCTGACCCGCTCCCGAGCCATGCCAACTATGGGTTGTCTGACGTTCCCAAACGGAAATCTTGACTGGGGTTGTCAGATGTCATTGGGAGGAAGTGGATGACTAGTCACCAACAAGACCATTTGGTTGCTGAAACAAACACACGGCCGCTAGATGACAGCGGCAGTTGTGGCTCACGAGTAACCCCCCCTGTGACGTCCCTTTTCTGTGCTGTGACCTGGACCTGGAATGTTTGTGCCTTTTCCACTCGAAAGGGGAAGAGCTGCCACCTCTCTGACATTCTGTTTGTTCTAAAATGTACAGACACTGTTTGATGAAGATATCTGTATATGATAAATACACACCTTGTATTTGACTCCAAATGAACCCAGTAACAAGCTTGGTAACCCTTGGATATAAACAGCGCTCCACAAATGGGCAGGAAAAATTGACTTGTATGTTGCCGTTTAAAAAAATCTGTATTTTACTGAATATAAAAGCACAAACAGGCTTAATTAACCTTCGGATATGAATTATGCTACAGAATTTCTTCTGAGGCGGTGAAAAACAAAGTTTCTTTTACGGAGTACAACTGCAAAACAATGCTTAATTAACCCCTGGATGTAAATTGCGCAAAAGAATTGAGCAGACAAAAATGAAGTGGTATTTGTACTGTAAAAACGCTGTTTCTTTAAATGAATACAACAGGAACTGGCTTAGATCCCCCTTGGATATTCAATGTGCTGTGAGCAGATAGCATTAAAATGTGTATGCAGCTGCAGTGGACGCACACTGGACTTCAAATCCAATACCCCAAAAAAATCAGAAATGGAACATTAAGAGAAGCAGTCTGACACCCCCCAAAAGATCACTGTATAAAAATCAGTTCTTTAGTAAGAGCTATTACAAGCAGCCGCGGCAGCACCTTCCCTGATCAGTACAGTGAGAGGAGTGTGAGCTCCCAGCGTCGCTCCCGGACTTATATAGTGCGGTGACGTCACAGAATCCCACCGGTCTCTGATTGGCTTCATCTCTGCACATGTCATGTAGGCTATGCCCTTATTCCTCCCAGAGTGCTTTGCCCCATGTAACGCCATGTGCTCGCAGCCATTTTATCAATCAAAAGCACACTTCGTTCACCCGAAGTACCCCAAAGTTCGACTTCGTTCAGAACCGACGTTTTCCTGAAATTCTAAACGAATTCCACTTCATTAGAATCAATTCGCCCATCTCGAATGGCGAGCAATCTCTGTATAGGGCCAATTGAAGTAAGGTGGAATGTTGTCTCTCAGGTGGCCAGTCGTGCAAGTAGAAGCAGAATGCTGTAATAGTATGATGACCCAGCTGTATGGCAAAAGGGAGACGGTTGGTTAGGTGGTGCTGTGCTTAATTTCCCAGATAAGGAGTTATGAAAGTTGCCCAAACTAGCACCAAGTATGGCAGGACCTCAGGTGTGAGTTACCGAGGTGTTAGAATGAGAGCAGTCACTGTGCTGTGAGTTATGAGCAAAGGCTCACAGGGACTCCTACAATCTGACCGTGCAGCTGCCAGGAAAAATAAAATGGCGTCAGTTCAAGCCAGTGCATGAGCTAGTGCCGGGGATTATTTTATTTATGCTGCACGCCACTGGTGCTACTGCAAGTGGGGGAGACAGACTGTCCTATAACAGGGCAAAAGGACTCCCTTTAAGATAGGTGGTAGCAGCTTCACGTGTGCGATGTCTGTCCGCCGAGCCGCGGAGTTAACAGAGCGAGAGTGACTCAGACCAGGAGTTTGACGCCGGGGCTGCACAGGAGCGGCGTTTCACTCAGTTGCGATCTCCAGCACAGCTGACAGGAGCTGCGGAGACAGCGGAGCGGAGATCGGGCCGCCGCAACAAGCAGAGGGAAGAGATTTTAAGGTAACAGTTCTCTGCAAACGGGCTGCCCACGCTGCAGGGGTGATGGGAGGGAAGATGGCCCCTGCTCCCACCGAGAGACTCGCTGCCGCCTAACTGCCGCTGTAAGCCTTCAAAACGAGCCGGGTTTGCCACCGATGACCTCTCTACTGCTGGAGGAGAGCTGTGGGTGTTTTTCCAGTGGGTCTTGCCATCCTTTAGGGGTTATTTGAGCCGCAAATTTGGGGTCTCTTCAGGAGAGGTCTTCAGACACGTCCGATCACATCTCCATCCTAGGACACGCCCCATCATATCTGTTTTCTACTGAAGAACTCTGTATAAAATGTGATTGAGTCCTAAGTCCTAATTTAAGCAAAGAGCTACAAAACTCCATCCACCCAACACTCCTATGGAACTTAGACTTTCAAGTACTTGAAGAATCTTCTATTCCTGTTACACAGTGACTTTTAATAGAAAACCCTTAATGTTTGTGTAACACTAGTGATTGTAAACTTAGCTGTCTTCTAATTCTGAGCCCTGATAACCTGACCATAGGATTTCCTTAGAACCTGGAAGTCATAGTCAGCGTTTATTTGGATCTCAAGCCCCTGAATGTTTTCCATGGTTTATTTTAGAAAGTTCTCGATCTATGCACGCAATGGGAAAAGGAAAACACTATTAGGAAAACATAGGTGACCTGTACCATGAAAATAGAAGATTAAACTAAGATATGTCAGGGTCAAAATGGGTAATCTTTTCATTTGCCGAAGTAGTAGGCTTCAATATTTCACTGCAAAACTTACCTAGGTGATTAAAAAAAAAATCTGATTTCCTCAAGGTGAGTTTATTCTTGGGTTTATAGGAGCTTCAGTCTCAATCTGAACTGTTATTTCTCTAGGATATTCAATAAATACTGAACGTTGCTATAATCATCCCAACACAAAGAATTAGGGTAACTTGTTTTGTTATCACATAAATTAAATCCATCTCCACCCCTCTTAAAAAAAAAAAAAAAAAAAAAAAAGTTAAACCTCAAAAGTGACCCTAAATAGCTAGTTACTAAAGCAATGGTATAGGCTCTAACTGAAATGATGCAAAAACAGTTTTACCATTTCATTACCAGACATTCTAAGAATGAAGACACAGTTTTAAAAAAAGCCTATTTTGTAATGGACTCTAAGGGTATGTTCACACTAAACATTTTTACGCTCATTTCATTTCACAGCAATAAACTCTAAAATCTATTTCAAACAATGTTCTAAATACCGAATTGATTCCAATGTAAAATACATGCTGTAATTCACATGACACACATTTTACAAGCAGATTTGTATTACACCTTTAGGTACTGTTTTGCTTGCGTAAATTTAAGTGTCTTATCCTCACTTGAGGCGTTGACACAAGTAAAATTTCCATAGTAAAAAATGGTGGAGTGTAATAAACAAATGCATAGGATTCCGGCTCAGCTTGATTGCAGACTCAACACCTGGCAGCTCTCCACTCTGTCTCCTCCACGAAACTGCACGGATCCCCGACCTCAGTCTTGGGCTTAGTATTCCATGGACAAACATGCATATGAATGCAAAACTGGATCCAGCATATGTAGAAAACTTGACTTCTATCAATAATCCACAGTGCAAAGATAAAAAAACACGGCAATAACCGACTCGTTTCAAGCACAGAAATTTGCCCTTGTTCACGGCTCAACTTCATCTATTCATATGTTACTTAAATAGGGAAGTTCCTTACTCGTCATACCTGACATCACATCCTGTTCATTCCAACTTTAAAACATATGCAATTAAAATATATATTGCCTAACTCATTTTGAATGTATATAAACCTGACGTACCTAACCATGATTTATAGATGTGTATATATTAACTATACTGTTATGAACTTTACTGATATATATAGGCTAGGTCATTTCAGAGGTTCATTCCTGCTGGTGCTCTTGTCTGCAATTCTAAAATCCAAAAAGCCTCTCAGACGCACCTTCTTTTTGCCAAAACCCCCCCTTGTAGATCGCCCCACTTTCTTATCCAAAAAATGTAAAACCTTGCATATCCCCCCATGTTTTCTTAAAAGTTTTACAGCACCTGATGTAATTTGCCTTTCTTTACCCCTATTATATTAACTGGAAAGGGATCCCCACACTTTATAAGAACTCATATTGGAAACCCTGGGAAGAACTCAAACAAAAGAAAAAAAAAGAAAATCCCATGAAAAATATAAAAAAAAATTTTAAAAAAAAAACTTTTGATGAGGGAGTTAATTTGGGTGCCCTTAATGATAAACAGGTTTTTCTAGGATTGAAATCCCAAAAAATCCCATTTTTCAGGGGGTCCCAAATTCTAAATCAATCCCCCCCCCCCCCCCCGATATGGTCCCATAGTGCCCATAACAATATCCTCTGGAAAGATTAAGAAATTTCGTATTAAACACCACAAAACCATTGGTACGCACTGTCCGGTTTTAAAAAGATAGCACTACGGACTGAAAAGCATTTCAAAATTTTATTGGTCAAAAAATTAAATGGTTGGGACTAGATGTAGTAAACCTATTTTCCAAGTTTCCCTCATGATCTAATTTTGCCGGCTAAGAAACCATCTTAAAAAATTTCATTTTCAGTTGGGGGCCTTAAGTTGTTTCTCTTGGAAAGCATAGAATTATTGATAAAAAAAATTTTTTTTAGATTTTGATGATTCTTTTTATCCAACTTATGGGTTTTCCCGAGGGGTAAAAACATATCCCACTATGAAAATTTATACATGTCATGGTGGGAGACCACGTGATTTTTTAATGCAGAAAACCCCAAGGGATTGCATATCTGGTATGGGGAACATCGATGACCTCCTTTATTTTTTGGGGGTCACGATGTGGCGCCCATACGGGAGTTTGTGCAATATGTTAATTTCCCAAACATGAAATTTGTTTTACCCTTTAAATTTCCCTAAAACAAGAATTCCTTTTTAGATATCAGTTGGAAGGAGATTGGAAAAAATCCAAAAGTTTTTACCTCTTTATATCAAACCCAAAAAAGTGGGAATACCAGTCAAGCGGACAGCTGTCTTTCACGATAAAATAGTTTCCCATACTTAGGGGAGTTTAAAAGAGCGAGAAGACCGTGTATGAACACAAGGTTATTTAAAAAACAAAAAAATTATAAGACCAATTGCAAAAAGGGGTACAAAAATGCACATATCGAAAGCTTCAAAAAGAATGGAAGATAAAAAAACCCAAAAATTTTCTTACCCCAATGGAAAGGGGTAAAAGGAAATAGTATTTTTTTCCACTTCTATAATTAATTTTTAAGAAATAAAGGTATTTTATAAAAAACATAAAATTTAAGGCAGGATGAACAACTAACCCAGCATAATCGATAAAGGAAAAAATTTTTACCAAAAAAGGAAAAAAACTATAGGTAACGAAGTTACTGAGCGATTTCTCCAGTAAAATTCAAAACAAAACTTGGTTATCCCAAAAAAGGTTTTTTTTTTGTGGAGGCAGGAGTGCAAGTATGCCAATTTTTCCCAGCAAAAAACCAAAAGGTAAAAAGAAAATAGGATGATCAAAGAGTACTTTATAAATTTCATCAATTGTGATATGGATCATGTTGTATATGGCATACATTGTAAATTATTTGATCTACTTTATGTAGGCAGTAGTATAAGAAAGCTCAAAATGCAAATAGCGGAACATATATATGGGATAAAGAGGACAAATTACATCAGGTGCTGTAAAACATTTTATAGAAGAAATTGGGGGAGATTTTGCAAGGTTTTACATTTTTGGCATAGAAAAAGGGTGGAGCGATCTACAAGAAGGGGATTGGCAAAAGGTGCGTTTGAGAGGGTTTTTTGGGTATTTTAAAAATTGCAGCGAGCACAGCAGGAATAAACCTCCGAAATGCCCTCCCTATATATTTCGGAAAAGTTTAAACCCAGTATAATTAATAAATAAACATCTATAAATTATGGTTAGGTACGTCAGGTTTATATACATTCAAAACGAGTTAAGCAATATATATTTTAATTGCATATGTTTTAAAGTTGGAATGAACAGGATGTGAGTCAGGTTGACGAGTAAGGAACTTCCCTATTTAAGTAACATATGAATAGATGAAGTTGAGCAGTGAACAAGGGCAAATTTCTGTGCCCGAAACGCGTCAGTTATTGCCGTGTTTTTTATCTTTGCACTGTGGATTATTAAGTCAAGATTTCTACGTATGCTGGATCCAGTTTTGCATTCATATGCATGTTTGTCAATGGTGGAGTGTATTTTTGACATGTAAACACCTCCAAAAAACTGCTTCAGACTCTTCAAAATGTGTCTATCGGGCGTTTGTTTTTTAAGCTGATTTTTCGAGAATAAATTTAGTCTTTAAAAAGTGGTGTGAACCTACCTTAAAAGTACAGTCACACGGCGGGTTTGGATGCCTATTCTGGCCTGGATTCAGCGCTGCATCTGCCTCAGAATGTAAGGTAGATTGAGTCTTCCCAATGGAATATTAACATTAACACACACATCTCATCACCAATTTCTTTTCAGCGCTGAAAATGAAGTGATGCCAATTCTTAATGCAGATTCCACTCTGAATTCTCATCTCATGTTATATTACACATGAGGCTGAAAATCTACCTTTGTATTTTCGCATCAAATCCCCATATAAAATCCACGCTTAAAGGTACAGATGCCAGCCGAGGATTCAGAGCTAAAACTTGTGTCCAAATCGACTGTGAACGTAACTGAATTTGGACCACAGGTGAAATGTAAATAAAGTTTGTCAGGGTGTGTGTACCGGGGTTTTGGTTGTCCCATTCAATTGAATAGTACTGTATTCTGCCATATTTCACTTGAAACTGGCAAATTATAGAACATATTCTAAGGTTTTTGAGTTGGTTTTTGGATTTGAAATTGGACAATAGAAATTCTGAGCTGTATAAACTACAGCTCCGATTTTCTATTGGTCTATGGGGATGATTTACAGTCAAACTTTTGCAGGTTCAAAATACCAAATCTGCTTTAAAACCATTGTGAAAGAGGTTGTCTCTACATTGATTTATCTTCCATTCTGTTTTATTTTTTATTTCGGTGTTGACTGGCCTGCACTGACGAGATGCTGAGGACACCAGCTCTGTAGCTATAGCGACCAGCGCTGGCAGCCTATCTGGAGGAATCAAACAGGTCTGTAGCTATGGTGAACTGAGGAGCTGATGCAGCCCATACAAGAGCGGATATCTAGGAATAAGTAGGGCACTGTTAAAGATATTGCAAAGTAACTTGTTTTTGCAAGATGTTTCCATTAACGTAAAAATCAATCCTTGTAGTGAGACAACCTCTTGAAGCACTGTGTAGACATTGCTTTAGACAGATTTTGACAGATTAGCACCAAATCCATGATGAGTGTCCAGATCTGCTGCATCTAAGTTCGACAGCAAATCTAAGACACAGACTTTCAATTGACAAACATCTGTGCTGAATCTGCTTGGATTTTACACATGGATTCTGCTCTAAATCCGTGCCAACATTCTCAGCACTGAATATGGTCCATGTCAGCATACCGTAAGGCTAGGTCTACGCAGCACAGGTTTTCTGTCTGAATGTCAGCGGCTTCATATTCTGGCAGATTGCAAAACTGAAAACAGACCGTGGCTTTGGCACAAATTCACACCAAAACCCGCGGTCCAGCAAATGTCAAAATGCTGTCACATTTTGGATGGCATTTTGACGTTTACCGTGTAGTCCTACCCTAAGGACACATCTACATGGCAGTGTAAAATACTGCTCCAGCTTCTACATGGTGATCAGGGGTTATTGGTATGTTTTGCTAAGGTAGCCCAGATAGCTTTAGGCACACCAGCCTTTAGGAGTTTGCACCTCCTAAAAGACTGTCACTGAAATTAACCTTTTAGTTCTTCTCTTTAAACTATATTTTGTCTGAAGTTACATGCTTTTGTAGGTACTTGATTAGGGATAGGGGTCTTAGGAGTCACACCTGTGGAAGTTGCCTGAGACATGAGGACTACAGTATTGCAAGTTTTTGTCCCTATTTTGGTAAAACTGTTCACCCTTGACTTACATGGGTGCATATGTGTTATCTAGGTATATATTTGCT
>JAODAL010074514.1:0-14343 GCA_025379985.1 Phyllomedusa bahiana
TAGGAATTCTAGCAATCACATATGGAATATTATGTACATTTTTTGGGCCCAGTGCACAAAAAGACTTTGTAAAGCTTAAAACAGGTTAAAAAGCGGGAAACGAAAATAGAAAAATGACTGGTTTGGATACAATACCCAGAAAGAAACAAAATGGGGGTTTGTTTTTAATTTTAGAGAAAGATGGTTTCGGGGGGACCAATAAATATTGTATTAAAAAAAAAATCAGGGGTTAAGAATCCTCCCATGACTTTTATTTATCCCCAAAAACTGCTCAGAAAAAAGGGGGCATCCTTTTTTTTAGAAGGAAGAAAGTTTCTACACAAACAAAAAAGGTATTTTAACGGTTGAGCGGGAAAAGCGGTGGGGGCCCACAAACCACTCCCGGGGTTTGCTCCGAGGGGGTAACTAATGGCCGTCGGGCATCTTCACAGACCTTTTATGTAAGAGGGTTTAAACCCCAACAGCCACCGGTGCTCCTCAGAGCAGTCCCCACAGGGGCAGCGCCCAACAGTCAGAAGTGCCTGCGGGCCCAACAATAAGGGGGCCCAAGAAAAGCAAACTAGAGAAATTGTGCAGGACAAACAAACAGACAGGACAAAAACAGATGCCAAACGGGAAAGTTAAACAGAACCCAAAGGGTACAAAACAGACGCCCGAAACAACACCAAAAACATACAAACTAAAGCTGGGAAACTAAGCATGAACATGGCAAGAACACAGGAACAGAACAGGCAAAAAAAGCTCACAGACAGGGACAAGCAAAACAAACAAACCGGGCTAGGAACAAAGGGCATAAACATGCAAAAAAGCTAACAAAAAGATCAGAAGACACATGGAAAACAACATGAAAATAACCAAACATAGGGGATACCACAAGGACAAAACAAACAGCGTGCACACACCAGACCACAAACAAACAAGATAAACAACACACAACATCAAAAAAGACAGGGATAAGGGGAGCAGGTTTAAAACCCCACGGGGAAAGGGGGATTGGCAAGGAACCCCAACCCGCTGCACACGGGGGATAAAGGAGGAAGATTGGCCGCCGCCCCTATAGACTACAAAAAATCAGGCACACCCCGGAGGCGCAGCATGGCCGCAGGGGAAAAGCCGCACAGCGACTGCAGTGGGCAACAGGGGCAATAGGAACACCATGGTGACAGAAAGGGGCCGCCAAAGGGACGGGAACCGGCACGGACCGTGCAGAAAAATCTTTACTTAAAGCATGAGACTGGGGAACTCTCTGCCAGAGAACACATGGAGAATTCACTACAAGTCAAAAAGGGTTTTGGATCTTTTCTAGAGCATAATAATATAAAAAATTTATAGTACCAGGATTGGGAAAAGGGGTATTGACCGGGAAAATTTATTCCGATTGCCAATTGGGTGGGAAAGGTTTTTTTTTCCCCTAAAAATGGGAAAATTGGCTTCTCCCACTTGGGTTTTTCCCTTCCCTGGATCAACATATAGGGCAAAGGCTGAAATGGATGGGCGCTGCTTTTTTTGGCCTTATAAATTTTTTAACTATTAAAATAAAAGGCTTCACGTCTAATCAATAAATTTTTATTTTTTTGCTTTTCCCCCCAAAACCTAAAAATTTTCTTACCAAAGAATACTTTTTAACATGTGGGAAAGGGAAAATTAAGACTATTACCAAAAACACTATTTTAAAATTTTTCTTTGTTCAGGAGATAAATAAATTTTTTTCGACCTGTTAAAAAAATTTCTCTAGGTTTTCCGACCACCCCCTCTGCCTTTTTCTGATTGATCTAAGCTGTCCCCATCAGTCAGAAAACCATGATTGCTGTCTTTTCTCTAGCACAAAACTTGTTTCCTAATTAATGACCCCTTTTAAGCCTTATAACTTTTTAGGGTTGTTCACTACATATTTTTTAAAACCCCTACCGCCTGTCCTGTAACAGGGAAAGCAGGGAAAAAAGACTGATATGTCAATCATTCTGTAGAACCCCCCGCCGACCAGAAGTATGAGTCTGACCCGCCTTGGCTCTGTGAAACAGCAGGGGGAACATCCCTTTAATTTTGACTGATTCGCTATTTCCCTCACCCCCACATGTCTTTTGGGAAAAAAGGGATGGCATTTCACAAAACCTGATCCTTTTCTCCCCTGAAACAAGTAGAGTCATATTCTTATCCCCTCCTATTGAAAAAAAACATACTGTACATCTTGTGCAGTCAATGTTCATATTTATGGGGATTACAGACCAACAGCTATTTTTGTTGGCCCACATAATTTGGATAAATTGAGGGGGGGGGAAAGAAAAGTCCAGAGGGGCCCCTTTACTCCAATTTTGAGATTAGACATGTTTTTAGAACCTTAAATGGAACCATTTGTTTAAAAAATCATCTGCACTTTTTATCACTGTGATGCCCATGTGGGTCTGAACCGAGGTTGCAAAAAAGCAAGTAAGGAGAAATTCATGGTTAGGATTGACAAAGGTATTTATAATAGATAATTTAAATAATACACATTATGAACGCAGCCCCGTTTGCTACATTTTTAAATTACCCGCAGCACCATTATCAGGCCAGTACTTAGCGCCCGCGGCACTTTTAAAATTTTCCTGATTCGGGAGCGTGCGGGGGCGGGCGCCTGAACCTAGCGAGCTTAGTTTTAGCTTCATAGGGCATTTCTACGCATTGTTGCTGAACGGTAGAGCACTTTCAAAGTCAGTGCCAGAAATGTCGTACAAGCGCTAGAATGCACCTGATTTATGACCTGCTGTAGTCTTTCGGTGCTGTTGGATAGGTAGGAGTAGGACCACACAAACGCAGCAGCTTTTTGGTCTTGGCAGGCTTTACTCATGGCATTAATTTTCAGGACATTAGTTACAAACACTTCTCTGTTCAGACAGGATAACTTTTTGGAGGGGTCTTACCTTCAGTGCATTTGTTGTATGTTCCTCAGTCCTCCTCTGCAGCCCTTTCTCAGCCAAGGAAGAAAGTCCCCTTCCCACACCAACTGTTGATTTCCCCAGTCCAACAGTAGGGCCTAGAACCGTAAACTAATTTAGGAATACTAGCCCTATCCTCCATTATTCATCTCTTGTTCTGTTTCTCTTTTCGGAGTACTCTACCTTAGGCCCATGTCACTGGCCTCTGCCTGCTTCTGCTCCACTGATGGCTAGTGTGCAAAAGGACTCCTTTGCTGGAACAAATCTTTACACTAATTAAGGATGTAACCTCCAAACTCTGCTCTGCTAGCATGGCAGACCTTCCATTCTGTTTCCAGGGCCCCTTTGGGTAACTTTCCCGATTGGCTTGAATAATACTGGTTCTTAAAGCACCAGTATCCCTATTGAAAGTACATAGTTATTCTTAAATATAAAAATAAAACATATACAAATTTACATAACATGCAATACATATATAAGACCACTACTAGGATGCCTACACACCCTACATACATATAACCAGAGCAACTCTCCAAATACTTGTCCAAAAATATGCTACCGTGGTGTGCATGCAGCTCCCATGCAGATATTTGTGTCTCCGTGGTTAGCGACTACAAGTAAATCTTTTATATAAATCAGATCCGCCCGTATTATTATCTATTTCCTCTATTCCTCTTTTATAGACAGTAAGTTAATGGGAGAGGGTGCAGATGAAAGGAGATCATATCACTTTGGGACTCTACAGATGTACAGTAGAATTGAAGAAGTTTATGATCTGTTATTTCTTTTCGTGTTTATATCTGTGTCAT
Source organism: Phyllomedusa bahiana (assembly GCA_025379985.1). NCBI lineage: Eukaryota > Metazoa > Chordata > Amphibia > Anura > Hylidae > Phyllomedusa > Phyllomedusa bahiana. Next base: position 3,725 of record JAODAL010074514.1, read on the forward strand.
CTGTACAAGAGTTGCCCTGAAACACAGTTTTATGACATGTGAATCAGAAATATATTTTTTAAATGCCAGAGTGTGTGGGTCTGGAAGGGTAGAAACCTTACCAAGCATCTGGTGTATAGAGGGGGAAACAGGGGAACTTGTGAACAGTGCAAGAGCCACATGGCACGTAGGGGGCTCCCTCCTTAAAAATATGTGTGATGCTAAATGAGAAATGGGGGTTTATTTCCTGTATTCCTGTCCTCAAGAAGATGCTGCAATGCTATGTAATTGCCTTTATATCAGAAAATTGTTGTTATTTTTTGTATTGGGGAAATCTTTACAGTTCTGGCCGGGGTAGGGAATTTTCTAAGCCTACCCCATGGGCCTTTTACATAGGGGTTGGCAAGGGGGGTGGGGAGGGGAAAACCCCACTGCTGGACAGGGGGTTAGTTTTGGGGGGAAGCCCCAATGTGGTTTGGTTCTCGGGGTAGGTTACCCTAAAATTTTTGTTTTTTTTCAAACTAGACACAATGTGGGTAATATTCAATGTAAAGAAATCCCCTTAAAAAAAACCCGTTTATCAAATGAAAAGTTTTAGGGGTTTATTCAAACTTTAAAAGTAAATATATCCCCAAAAACGGGTAGTATAAAAAAAACTTTGGGATTTCCAGTTTTTTTAAAGGGAAAAATTTTTTTCGGCCTTTTTGGGCCCTTCCTTCCCTTTTTTGCCTGCTTATTTCCATACAATGATTATCACCTCTTTTTTTCTTTTTTCCCTTTTTCGGGATGTTTTTGTAAAATTTTTTTTTCTGTTCTATGTACTTTTTATTTTTTTGCCTTTTTTCTTTTAGCCAAAATATTTCCTTTTTTTTATATAATATATACCTTATATTTTACGTTTTTTCGGGTTACTCCTCTGCCCCCTTTTAATTTTCTTTTTGGTAATATATCCTTACAGTTTCCCAATTTTTCCACGGGTTTTTATGTTTTACCTTACCACCTTTTACATCCCCCTTCATTCTATTGGATAAAATTTAATTTATTTTTTCTTTTTTTAACCCCTTTTTTTTAAATCCTATTTTCTTACCCTCTATTTGTTTTTCGTCTTTTTTTTTTTGTCTTTTGGTTATTTTTTTCTTTACTTTGCTTTTCTTTAAATCAAAACCCCCTTTTTCCCTGTTTTTTAAATATGCACATTTTCTGTGTTTTGGAAATTTTCCCAGCTCTTATTTTATTTTTCTTTTTTATTTTTTTTTATTCGTCTCTTATCACAGACAGGGGGGGGGGACCCGGAAAAGGTTTAATATGGCCAAAAATTTTTTCCATAAAAAGTCTGGAAACTCATGCTTCTATATACTACCTGTTTTGGAGATATATTTATTTTTAAATTTTTTTGAATAAACACGAATACTTTTCATTTGATATACGGGGTGGGCTAAGGTATTTCTTCTAAAATTGAATATTAAGGGCTGACCCCCCTTCCTTTAAAGCCCCCACAGTTTATTTCTATCAATTTACTTATGGTTGCGGAATCCTTTTCAACAATTAAATTTGTGGGAAATGTAAAGGGGAAAGGGTAAAGAAACTTTGTGAGCACTTTTTTTGTTATAATGAACCACCCTTTTTTTGAAAAACAGGGTTTTTTGCAACGACGGGACCTTTGGTTGGGGGGTTTTTTTTTTGTGGAAAGTCTACCGAAGGACTGCGGGACGGGGGCCCGGAGAGGGGTTTTCTGACGCTTTTCCCCAACAGTGACAGTAGGAGCAGCCCCAAAAAACCCAAGGAAATCCTGGTGCTGGGGTAGAAATCAGAGTTTCCGGGGTCGCTTCTCGGCTTTTTGGGGGTAAGATCAATTAGTATCTGTTTTTTTCCAGTCGTCCTGGGGGTTTAAAGGGGGGGGGCCCGCTATAGGTTGGCTGATGTCGGAGAAAGAGAACCACCGGGGGGTGGGGAGGGGGTGAATGCAGTTGGCTTAAAAGACGGGCAGCTGAAAGGGAAACCCCCCCCCCCGCCCCTCGGGGATAAAAAGCCATGTGGGTTTTAAACAACACAATTGGGCCCCCAAATTGATGCCCGGGGTCCCTTTAAAAACCACTGGGTAGGACCCCAAATTGAGTTTCGGCACATTTGCCCCGGCACCCTTTAACTTTCCCCGTCCCCCGAAAGCACACGTCCTTTTTCCCCCGGGCCCTTTTGGCTAGGAAAAAAGGGACTTTTTTTTAAATTTTCCGGGCCCAATGTTCCGGGCAGTATCCACTGCACACATTCACCTTTTTTATTTTTCAAAGCCACGTGTGTTTTGTTTTTTCCGTTTTTTTTTTGGGAAAATTGGGGATGCGGAAACCCTTTTTGGGACCCCCCCCCCCCCCCCGAGGTCTAGGGGGGGAATGTGTGGGCCCTCAGGGTTCCTTTCTCCCCCCCCCGGCACTCTTCAAATTGGGGGCCCCCAGGGGGAGGGCCCTTTGGGCAAATTTGGTGTGGGGAGGGCCAAAATTTTGACGCCCAAAGGGGCAACGTTGGAGGTTTTGATCTGCTTCGGGAGTAGGGGCCATTTGCAACCCCTTCGGAGTCGGGACCTGGACTCGCTTGGTTTGAGGGTTTTGGTGTGGGGGGGCCCTTTCCCCGATGAGGTGCAGTTATTACTGCTTGGGGCATAGGAGGTTTGTGAAAAACCCCCATGCGGTGCCTTCGGGCTGGTTGGGGAAGCTTTTGTTCTCTCTCGCTTCGGAGTGGGGTAAATGTCTGTGTTTTCCCTGTGCGGGTTTTCCTTCTGCCCGGCGGGGGATACTCTTCTGTTCCGGGTTTTATTTTTCCCTTACTTTTTTAGTATGGGTCGCGATAGACCGTATCCTGAATGCACTGTTTTTGTGGGGCATCGTGTTGCACTTTTTTTTTGGCATTTTGGTGTTGCTGCACGTTCTTAGGGTTAAAAAAAAAAAAAAAAAAAAATCAGAGTACGGGTTTAAAACATTGAATCTGTGCATCACAGACAGTAGTATGTTAGTGACATCCATAATTTCCCATTATACACTGGCACAATGGTTGATGCAGAACATTACCCTTAAGGGAACTGTCCCCAATTTTTTTTTTTTTACTTTTTTAAAATCAAGCCCGATTCATATTCTTTTCCTCTCAGTGTTTTTATTTCCTGTTTGTAGATTTCTTTTTTGGGCCCGTCAAGGGGGAAACTTTTTCCCCCACCCAACAGGTAGAAGTACTTTACAGCAGTTTTCATGCACATAGGATTTTTAAGAGAGATTCTGTCCCTAGATTGTATAGGGAGTTTTACTGTAAAGGGGAGGGGAGGGGGGGAGCGTGACTATCTCCTTTTGGGACTGGTGGATTCTGTGTTATTATTCACTTGGTGTCTTCTTTCGTGTGACCCTGCTTTTTATGATAATAGCAACAATGAGAACTTTCCTACAAAAGGGAAGTGTTAGACGATTATTAGGCTTAGTGGCCAAAGTGAAACCTGCGGGATTTAAAAAATTTTTAAAAAAAAATACTGAAATGATATGAAAAAAAAAAAAACAAAAAAAATTCCTAAAAAAGTGTTTAACAAAAAAATGTGAGTTAAAAAATAAGTCTTTTTTGATGACACTTTCCCCTTTAAAAACCCCCTGTAAAGGGGAAACACGTCCCCCTGTTGGGGACATAGTTTAGTCAAGTTTGGGGGATGCATCAGAACCCCCTATATCTTAGGCTATTCTCACTGCACAAAAAAAACGTCGTTTTTTCACGTTTTTTTTTCTAAAAAAAACCTGGAAAAAACCCTGTAAATTTCCCCTAGACTTAAAAGTAAAAAACCCCCCTGCTGTTACATGAGCTTCTTTTTTTGCTATTTTTTTTTTCTGGGCGTATTTTTCAAAATGGTCTAAAAACGCCGAGCCGGGGCGAAAATTACTACAGGAGTCTATGGAAAGCGCCGGACGTTTTTTGGCGCGTTTTTCGCGGCTTTTTTTGCGCAATTTTTTAAAGAAAACCCCCCCAGGACCCCGTTCACCTTAAGGGTGGTAACAAAAAGGTTATATTTATCAAAACTGCATACAAGTGTTGATGTGTCCCTTTTTTTTACCCTTTTGTAAAAAAATGATAGCTTTGGTCGCTAAAGATTTTTCCAATTTATATTTTTTTTGCTAAAAATAAGTTTTTTACAGATTTTGGCGTCAGAATCCCCTTTTTTTTTTTTTCAGATTTTTACTAAAATCCTTTTTTAAAAATATTTTTGGGGTAAAAAAAGTTTTCTTGCTACTGATGCTGAAAAAAGTTTTTTACGGATTTGGGGCCGAATACGGTTTTTACGGGTTTTGGCGGCAGAACCATTTTTTATGTTTTTTTTGGCACTAAAATAATTTTTTTACTGTTTGGTGCTAATAACGTTATCTCGCCCCTGACGCCAAAAATACGTTTTTTTTTTACGGATTTTGGCGCAAAAATCGTTTTTTTACTTTTTGGGGCTTTAAAAAAATTTTTTTACAGATTTGGCGCTAAAAACATTATCTCCCTCTGATGCCAAAAATAAGGTTTTTTTTCGTTTTGGGAAAAGAACCCTTTTTTTTATGTTTTTTGGCACAAAAAAAAATTTATTATTTTTTACATATTTTGGCGCTAATAACGTTATCTCGCCTCTGACGCCAAAAAATACGTTTTTTTACGGATTTTGCCGAAAAAATCCTTTTTTTACTTTTTTGAACTAAATAATTTTTTTTTTTCAGATTTTGGCACTAATAACGTTATCCGCCTCTGAGCTAAAAATACGTGTTTTACGGATTTTGGCGCAAAAAATCCATTTTTTTAGGGGTTTTTGGGGGCTAAAATTCTTCTTTAAGATTTTGGCGTAATAAATGATCTAGTTTTGACACAAAAAAATACATTTTTTGCGGATTTTGCGCCAGAACCTTTTTTTGACGGTTTTGGGGGCCTAAGATTCAATATTTTTAAAAAATTTTGGCGTAATAAAAACTGATCACGCTTCGGACACTAAAAAATTTTTTTTTTAGGAATTTGGGCAATAATGCTTTTTTGGGGGCGTTTTCTCAATATCTTTAAGATTTTGACGCAAAAACAGTTATCTTGCTGTATGCAAATTAATGTGGGTTTTTGTGCAAAAAAACTGGTGAAAAATTTAATAAACATAGCAGCAGCAGCAGCCACAAAGGGCAATGTGTTTCACAATGGCTACAGTGATCAAAAGGGAAAGTGACTACTTAACATGTTAACTCCAAGTGGGGTTTTAGCTAATCCAATGGTTAATTTGTGCATACATTAAAAAGCGAGCAAAGACGCTTCAAAAAACACTTAAAAAACGTAAAAAAACGAAAAACCCCCAAAAAACGACGTTTTTTCAGCTGCTTTGACAGGCAATGGACAAAAAAACTCATTTCATGAACGTTTTAGTAATTCGTTTTCAGGTCTTTTTGTCCCCCTGGGGGGTGACATACCTTAAGTAAGTACTACCAAAAATGCAATGTTTTTGTTACTTTAAATGCAACTTACAGTACTCTTCACAGTTTTAACCTTCTTGCGTTCAATTGCAAAGGTGTTTCCGCCAGTTATTGCTGGAGATGAGTGTGATGAGGTGTTTCATGCGACATGGGATTGCATTCCCCTTTTTCGTGTACTTTTTCTATTCCTCTTATTTCCAGTTAAAAATTAAACACCCAATCTTGTCAGCTCATCTCTCGGAATAGAAAGATCCTGACAGGAATGGTTTTGGAGTCCAGCAAAATATATATAAAATTTAAAATGTATTAAAGTACAGTGAAATAGGAAATTTAACACAAAATTATATACGGATGAAATCCAGTGCTTCAATCCAGGCAAATCTAATGCTGAAAACTCAATTTTTCATGCTACATATGAAAATGATCCTTATCAAGTCCATTTCTGGTATACAGCAATGGTAAAAAAAATTCAGTCTCCCATGCCAAGGAGGAGTGAAATTTTGTATCATTGCCATCCAGGGAAAGGGGATATGGGGTGGTTTTTTTCTCTTAAAAAAATTGAATTTTAAGCATTGGATTTGCCTAAATTTAAGTGCTGGTCCATTTATACAACTGCCAAAACATTTCCCTTTTAATATATGGTGTATGTGAGATGTAGAACACCTGCCTAAGGGCTTGTCCCCACGGCACCGTTTGCGGCCGGTTTTTAAGGCGTTTGCGGTTTTGCAAACCATCTGAAAAACTGGCCGCAAACTTTTACACGGGCCCGTTGGAAAACCCAGGCAGATCCCCAAATGCACGGTTTTCCGCCCGCCCAAAAAAAATTCTACATGTTCATCTTCCGTCCCGGGTTTTTGGAGGGGAAGAACAATTTAAAGGAAGGGGAGGGCTTTTCTTTGCTCATCGTGGAGAAAAGCCGTCCTCCCGCGGCCCTGTGCACAAAAACCAGACAAATACCGGTCGGATAAACTGACCGGTATTTGTCCTGTGCTGTGTAAACGGGCCCTAAGGCAGTTTTGATACAGGCAGAAATTTTCAAAATGTGTTGAACGAACCTTCGAGAAAGTTAAGTTCGAGCGAACTTCACGATTTTTTTGAAAAAAAACCGAACCCACTTTAAAATTTTTTCAAGTAATGTTCATGTTTAAACGCTTTTTTTAATAGTTTTTAGCCGCATTAAATCAGTGTAAAGTATGCCTGAAAATACGATCCTCTCAAAAATCTGGGGGCTTATACCTTATAGTAAACATAATGCGCCTAAAAGGCCATTGCGAAATCGAGGGCCCAAAGCTTTCTTTGGGAAGTGTATGAAATGCCCCTAATGAGGGCATCGCATGGAGGCGCATAGCATATTTTACAAGTGTATATGTTTAGACGATTTCATATATTTGTAAGATAAGTTATGCCCCCTTTTGCGCGCGATGTGCCTCAATAGGCGCATTCATACCCCACCAATCAAATCCCCTGTCCCCACAATTGCACAAACACCACCCAACACTTTGACATTTTCCCGGAAAGAGTCGTCCCGGATAAGCTGTTTGCCAAAGCTTTTAAACTTTTAAAAATAGGCAAAAAAAATTGCAGCTGACACAAGAAAACCAATGGCCCCCCCCCAAACCGTACCTTTGGTGACATGTAACTACCACCTACCAGTGGCGGGACCATGCGACTTAATTCTCCCTTGAAGTCACTTACCATCCGTTTACCATTGTGTAGGCAGAAACCTGGCGGGATATACACACCATCACAGACCTTTCTGGCTGCCACCTTACAATATAGATCTTGGGAGAGATCTCTATATTGACCTTTGATATATTTAAACATATTTATTATGTCCCCCCAAAGCCGTCTTTTCTCTAAACTAAATAACCCCAATCTTGCTAATCTTCTTGCTATTACTATCGTTTCCTTCCTTTAAACCTGTTCAAGCTCTACAATGTCTTTCCTGTGCACTGCTGCCCAAAACTGTCCACAATATTCCATGTGTGGTCTAACCAGTGACTTGTATAGTGGGAGAATAATGTTCCCATAATGTGCATCTATGCCCCTTTTAATCCACCCATGATCCTATTTGCCTTTGCGGCTGCTGCCTGACACTGGCTGCTACAATTAAGTTTACTGTCCACCAGAATTCCCAAGGCCTTCTCCATGTCACTTTTACCCAGTTTTTCCGTTTAACAAGTAATCATGAAGTGGATTTTTTCTTTCCATGTGCATAACCTTGTGTTTTTCCATGTTAAACCTTATCTGCCACTTCTCTGCCCAGGCCTCCAACCTACCCAGGTTCCGTTGTAATAAAACATTATCCTCTTTTTTGTTGATTACTTTACAAAGCTTAGTATCATCTGCAAAGATTGATATTCTACTGTGCAATCCTTCTGTAAGGACATTAATAAATATATTAAAGAGAATAGGGCCCAATACTGACCCCTGTTTTACCCCACTAGTAACAGGAATCCAGTCCAAGTATATACCATTAATTACTACTCTTTGTTTTCTATCACTGAGTCACTTACAAACATTTTCCCCTAGTCCAAGCATTCTCATTTTACTTACCAACCTTTTATGTGGCACAGTATGAAATGCTTTAGAAAAATCTAGATGTTTTGACATCCAGTGCCTCACCCCGATCTAGAACTAACCTTCTCATAAAAGCTGATTAGATTAGTTTGACAGGACCGATCCTTCATGAACCCATGCTGGAACGGCGTTCTACATTTATTTTCAGTGAGATACTCCAGTACATCATCTCTTAGAAAACCTTCAAACATTTTACCTACAACAGAGGTGACTATAGTTCCAGATCACTTTTGACCCCTTTTGAACATTGGGACCACATTTGCTATGCGCAACCTTTGGGACATACCCTGTTACTATACATCTAAATATAAGAATAGGGCCTTTATATGACATTACTATTATCTTGGGACGGGGGTGTAAACCATCAGGACCTGGTGATTTGTCTATTTTAATCTTCTTAGGGCGGAGCTGCACTTCTTCCTGGGTTAATCAATAAACATTTAAGGTGGAGTTTACATTATCCCTCTGCCCATTTACAGGAATATCATTTTCCTTGGTAAATACAGTGGAGAAAAAAATTGTTTATGAGATTTGCTTTCTCCTCAACACCCTCTACAATGCCTCCCTCACTACTTTTTAAATGGCCAAGATTTTCAGCTTTAATCTTTTTACTACTTATATAGTTAAAAATATTTTACTCATGACAGTAATGCTACAACTGTGGGCTTTATCAGAACATGTTGCAGTTTCGCATTGATGTTAGTGCATCTAATCTAGTGCTGCATGTTGATATGTTGCCAGGTCATTAGGCAATCATATAGGCTAAAACCATAGTGGTCATAAATTTGGAAAAGGTCCAGTGGGCCAGCTTGATCAAACTGGGACATTTTCCTAAAATTAGGACAATTGGCTTCTACCTCAAAGGGGGTTTTGCCTTTTTATGGATTAACACTATAGCACAATAGGCCAAACTGGATGGACGTTTGTCTTTTTTCGGCCTTGCAAACTATGTAACAACTGTAGAGGTCTAGGCACGTAGAGTATAAGCAAAAATTTCCACCTATTGCTCCCTAGCTACTTTAGGACAAAATAAGGTACAGTAATTGACCAGGCACTGGAGTAGTTTACTAAGACTTACAGTAGGTGCTTCTAATCTAAAGAAATGTCTGGTTTGTGCAAGCGGCTAAAATGAGGAGATAGTGAGCAAGAATACTGGCTAATGGCCACTTATATGTTCCAAAGGCCGACGTCCTCAGTCCCTACTATTCCTGCCAAATCTACTTCACACAATGTCAATAAAAGCTAAACAAATATGTGTTCATGAAATGTGTAACCAAGCAATAGATTAATGCAAAATGAATCATCTATTTTGAAGGGGAAAAACTGCTGCCTGTGTGTCAGGAAATGAAGATCCAAAATAGAGGATAACAAAAGAAGAAAATCAGATCTGTCATGATTGGAAAGGTGTGAGAGCTGAAGTTTCACACAAAATGTACAGGCAGTCAAAATGTTCTTATAGTGGTTCCACACATGGCTTTTTAAAAAACAAAAACAAAACAAAAAAAAACTGTATTTTTTTGTGGTATTTTTTTAAAGGGGTTTCCACAAAGTAAAATTTGACGGGGGAAAATTTGAGATTAAATAATAAACTTTTACCATTCATTATTTTAAAAATTCGCACCGTTTTTGTTTTAGTGTCTTTAGTGATCCATTTTTTACAGTCATCTCCAGGGGGATACGACCAGGGCTGTGAGCTCCTCAGTCCTGGCCGCACATGCTCTGACATCACCTCTCTCTCAGGGAGCTACTGAGGTTCAAACCCCCCGGGGGGCTGCATTTATCCTGCCTTTGGACAAGTTGAATAAGTCAAACAGTACAAATAAAAAAAAAAAACCTGAATGAGGTTTGTGCTTGATAAAGAGGAAAAAAATCCACAGGTTAAGTTCCTTAGTGATTTGAACCAAGGACCCTTGTGGTAAACAAAAAAGTTACCTTGAGCTACGTGAAATACTTATGTTGCGGTGTCCCTGCGACCCTCGTGTCGGGTCGCAGGCACCACCCGCAACGCCGCAGCACCTTCCGCGCGGCCGGGCCCGGCCCGATTTCCCGGGGCCGGGACACCCCGGGGTGTCACGGGTAAACTTACCCGTCCACGCCCTGGTCCCGTCCTGGGGGCGCTCCTGCTGCCGGCCGGGTGCGCGCGCGCCCTCTAGTGCCCGGGGGCGCGCGGCGGCATGCCCGGGGGAAATTTAAAAGGGGCGTGCGCGGTGATTGGGTTTTCACCGGGCACGGTCCCTATTTTAGCCCTGCCTTTCCCCCGCCCCCTTTCCCATCGAAGTGCCCTTTTGGCCCGGGAGGAAGCGTTTCCTAAAATGTCTTTTTCGTTTACTGGTTTCCGAAACCCTTCTGCCTCCGTCCCCTTTACCCCGAACCTTGCCGCCTGTCTGACCTTCTGCCCGTCCCGACTACGAGCCTGCTTCACGATTTTGTCCACGCAACCCTCGGCTGCCCCCGCAAGCAAGTCACGTCAGGGGGGACGACCTGGTACAATCCGCCGAGCAAATCCATCCCGCTTTGCGGTGGGGCTCTGGTGAAAAACCCGGGCCTACTTAACCCGTTCCCCGGCGGGGCTTACATCATCGTTTGTGGTGGTCCCAGTGGTTTCCCCTACCACAT
>JAODAL010074515.1:0-14342 GCA_025379985.1 Phyllomedusa bahiana
GAACTGCGGACTGTGCCGGGCTAGAGACGGGCCCACCCGACGTTGACTGGGGACTTTTCCGGGGTAGAGAGCGGGGGCCCACACCGACGCTGACGCGGACTGGCCGGGGCTAAAGCGGGCCCGACCCCCACAGCTACTGCGGGCTTCCGGGGGTAAGAGCGGCCCCACAGACCTGACTGCGATCAAATGTCTCACAGAGGAGGGAAAGTGCTCACTATAACCAACAACTGCCAGCAGTGCTATAGTGGCTGTATCCTACATAGAGGGCAGTATTATAGTAGTTATATTCTTGTACATAGGGGGGGCAGTATTATAGTAGTTATATTCTTGTACATAGGGAGCAATATTATATAGTTCTATTCTTGACATAAGGGGGGAGTATTATAGTATTAATCTTGTACAAGGGGCTATTATAGAGTTATTTCCCCGTACTAGGGGACAGTATTATATTTGTTATATTTTTTGTAAAGGGGACAGTAATTTAGTAGTTTATATTTTGTACATAGGGGGCAGTATTATAGTATTATATTCTTGTACAAAAGGGGGAGTATTATAGTAGTTTTTTTTTTCTTGTACATAGGGACAGTATTAATAAAAAATTTTTTTTTTCTTTTTTCATAGGGGGGAGAAAAAGAGTTATATTCTTGTACTAGGGGGCATATTTTAGTTTATATTTTGTACAAGGCATATTATAGTAGTTCTTTCTTTACTAGGGGCAGTATTTTTAATATTAATTCTTTTTACAGGAGGGAGTAATATATGTTAAATTTCCCTGTACATAGGGGGCAGTATTATATAGTTATATTCTTGTACATAGGGGACAGAAATTTTAAATAGTTATATTCTTGTACAAGGGGGCAGTATTTTTAAACAGTTATATTCTTGTACATAGGGGGCAGTATTATATATTTTAATTCTTGTACATAGGGGGGAGTATTATAGTAGTTATATTTTTGTAAAATAGGGGGGAATTTAAAGCATTATATTCCTTGTATAAGGGGGATATTATAGTATTTTTTTTTTCTTTTCAAAGGGGGAGTATTTTAGTAATTAATCTTGTACAAGGGAAAAAGTAAATATATTTAAAAAATTCTTGTACATAGGGGGGATATTTTAGTAAATTTTTAAATTTTTGACAAGGGGCAATTTAGTAATTAATTTTTGTACATAGGGGCAGTATTAAGTAGTTATATTTTTGTACATAGAGGGCAGTGTTTTTAGTATTATATTTTGTACATAGAGGGCATGTTATAGTAGTTATATTTTTTGTCAAAGGGGATGAAATATTATTTAAATTTAAAAATAGGACAGTAAATTAAGTATATATTTTTACAAGGGGCAGTATTTTTAAATATTATATTCGAATAGGGGGCAATATAAAATATTTTTAAAACTGTACATAGGGGGCAGTAAAAATTTATTTATCTTGTACATAGGGGGGATACAAGTAGTTATATTCTTATACATAGGGGGCAGTATATGTAGTTATAAATTTTTTACATTGGGCAGTATTATAGATTTTTATTCTTTAAAGGACAGTATAATTTTAATTTTTATTCTTTACTAGGGGGCATATTATAGTAGTTTTATTCTTGTACTAGGAGCATAAAGTAGTTATATTTTTGTACATAGGCATATTATAGTATTAATTTTTGTACAAGGGGGAGTAAAAAAATAGTTAAATTCTTTTACAAAAAGGCATATCAAGTAGTTAATTCTAAACTAGGGGGCAGATTATAGCAGTTATATTCTTGTACATAGGCAGTATTTAAAATTTTTAATTTTTGTCAAGGGGGAGTATTATATAGTTCTATCTTTTACTGACATATTTTAGTAGTTATAACTTGTCATAGGGGCATATATAGTAGTTAAAATTCTTGAACATAGGGGGCAGTATTTAAGCATTATATTTTTGTACATAGGGGGAGTATTATAGTAGTTATATTCTTGTACATAAGGGGCATATTATAGTATTAATTCTTTTTAATAGGGGGCATTATTAAATAGTTATATTCTTTACTAAGGAGCGTATTTTAGTAGTTATATTCTTTTACAAGGGGGCAGTATTATAGTAGTTAATTCTTGACATAAGGAGCATATTTTAGATTAATTCTTGTACAAGGGGCAATTATAGTATTTTTTAATTTTTGTAAAAAGGGCGTATAAGTATTATATTCTTGTACATAGGAACAGTATTAAGTAGTTAAATTCTTGTACATAGGGGGCAGTACTTGTAGTGGGCCCTTCTCATGTTTTCTCTGCTTTTTTTCTCTGATGCTCCATGTTTTTCAGTCAGGGGTAAAATCAATATAGCCCCCGGGTTATCTCCAGGCTGTTCCTCTTTCATGGAGCGCATTGGTTGAGCGCTCTCTCCCTGTGCGCGGTCGCTCTCGCATTGGTTTTCAGCCCTCTCTCCCCTGGCGTCGCTCTCGCATTGGTTGCAGCGCCCCTCTCCTGTGCGGGGGGGGGGGGGGGGGGGGGGGGGGGGGGGGGGGGGGGGGGGGGGGGGGGGGGGGGGGGGGGGGGGGGGCGCTCTCACATTGGTTGCAGCGCTCTCCCTTGCGCGGCGCTCCACATTGGTTGCGCCGCTCTCTCCTGTGCGCGGTCGCTCTCACATTGGTTGCAGCGCTCTCTCTTCTGTGCGCGGTCGCTCTCGCATTGGTTGCAGCGCTCTCTCTCCTGTGCGCGGTCGCTCTCGCATTGGTTGCAGCGCTCTCTCCTGTGCGCGCTCGCTCTCGCATTGGTTGCAGCTCTCTCTCCTGTGCGCGGTCGCTCTCGCATTGGTTGCAGCGCTCTCTCCTGTGCGCGGTCGCTCTCGCATTGGTTGCAGCGCTCTCTCTCCTGTGCGCGGTCGCTCTCGCATTGGTTGCAGCGCTCTCTCTCCTGTGCGTGGTCGCTCTCGCATTGGTTGCAGCGCTCTCTCTCCTGTGCCCCGGTCGTCTCTCGTATTTGGGTTTCAAACGCTCTCTCCTGTGCGCGGTCGCTCTCTCGCATTGGTTACAGCGCTCTCTCCTGTGCGCGGTTTGCTCTCTCGCATTGGTTACAGCGCTCTCTCCCTGTGCGCGGTCGCTCTCTCGCATTGGTTGCAGCGCGCTCTCCTGTGCGCGGTCGCTCTCGCGCAGTGGTTGCAGCGCTCTCTCCCGTGCAGCGGTCGCTCTCGCTTTTGGTTGCAGCGCTCCCCTCCTGTGCGCGGTCGCTCTCGCATTGGTTTTCAGCGCTCTCGCCTGTGCCCCGTCGCTCTCGCATTGGTTGCAGCGCTCTCTCCTGTGCCCGTCGCTCTCGCATTGGTTGCAGCGCTCTTCCTGTGCCCCGTCGCTCTCGCATTGGTTGCAGCGCTCTCTCCTGTGCCGTCGCTCTCGCATTGGTTGCAGCGCTCTCTCCTGTGCCCCGTCGCTCTCGCATTGGTTGCAGCGCTCTCTCCTGTGCCCCGTCGCTCTCGCATTGGTTGCAGCGCTCTCTCTCCTGTGCGCGGTCGCTCTCGCAATGGTTGCAGCGCTCTCTCTCCTGTGCCCGGTCGCTCTTTGCATTGGTTGCAGCGCTCTTCTCTCCTGTGCCCGGTCGCTCTCGCATTGGTTGCAGCGCTCTTCTCCTGTGCCCGGTCGCTCTCGCATTGGTTGCAGCCCCTCTCTCTCCTGTGCCCCGGGGCGCTCTCGCATTGGTTGCAGCGCTCTCTCTCCTGTGCGCGGTCGCTCTGCATGGTTGCAGCGCTCTCTCCCGTGCGCAGGTCGCTCTCTCGCATTGGTTGCAGCGCTCTCTCCTGTGCGCGGTCGCTCTCTCGCATTGGTTGCAGCGCTCTCTCCAGTGCGCGGTCGCTCTCTCGCATTGGTGGCAGCGCTCTCTACAGTGCGCGGGCGCTCTCTCGCATTGGTTGCAGCGCTCTCTCTCCTGTGCGCGCTCGCTCTCGCATTGGTTGCAGCGCTCTCTCTCTGTGCGCGCTCGCTCTCGCATTGGTTGCAGCGCTCTCTCTCCTGTGCGCGCTCGCTCTCGCATTGGTTGCAGCGCTCTCTCTCCTGTGCGCGGGTCGCGCTCCGCATTGGTTGCAGCGCTCTCTCCTGTGCCGCGGGGCGCTCTCTCGCATTGGTTTGCAGCGCTCTCTCTCCTGTGCGCGCTCGCTCTCCCCATTTGGTTTGCAGCGCTTTTCTCTCCTGTGCGGTCTCGCTCTCGCATTGGTTGCAGCGCTCTCTCTCCTGTGCGCGCTCGCTCTCGCATTGGTTGCAGCGCTCTCTCTCCTGTGCGCGCTCGCTCTCGCATTGTTGCAGCGCTCTCTCTCCCGTGCGCGCTCGCTCTCGCATTGGTTTGCAGCGCTCTCTCTCCTTTTGCGCGGTCGCGCTCCCTCGCATTGGTTGCAGCGCTCTCTCCTGTGCCGGTCGCTCTCTCGCATTGGTTGCAGCGCTCTCTCTCCTGTGCGCGGTCGCTCTCTCGCATTGGTTGCAGCGCTCTCTCCTGTGCGCGGTCGCTCTCTCGCATTGGTTGCAGCGCTCTCTCGCATTGGTTGCAGCGCTCTCTCTCCTGTGCGCGCTCGCTCTCGCATTGGTTGCAGCGCTCTCTCCTGTGCGCGCTCGCTCTCGCATTGGTTGCAGCGCTCTCTCCTGTGCGCTCTCGCATTGGTTGCAGCGCTCTCTCTCCTGTGCGCGGTCGCGCTCTCGCATTGGTTGCAGCGCTCTCTCCTGTGCGCTGTCGCTCTCTCTCATTCGTTGGAGCGCTCTCTCGCATTGGTTGCAGCGCTCTCTCTCCTGTGCGCGCTCGCTCTCGCATTGGGTTGCAGCGCTCTCTCCTGTGCGCGCTCGCTCTCGACTTGGTTGCAGCGCTCTCTCCTGTGCGCGCCTCGCTCTCGCATTGGTTGCAGCGCTCTCTCTCCTGTGCGCGGTCGCTCTCTCGCATTGGTTTTCGCGCTCTCCCCCTGTGCGCGGTCGCTCTCTCGCAAATTTGTTGCAGCGCTCTCTCGCATTGGTTGCAGCGCTCTCTTCCCGTGCGCGCTCGCTCTCGCATTGGTTGCAGGGGCTCTCTCCTTTTGGCGTCGCTCTCGCATTTGGTGCAGCGCTCTCTCCTGTGCGCGCCTCTCTCGCATTGGTTGCAGCGCTCTCCTCCTGTGCGCGCTCTCTCTCGCATTGGTTTTCAGCGCTCTTCCCATGTGCGGTCGCTCTCGCATTTGGGTTTCAGCGCTCTCTCCTATGTGCGGTCGCTCTCTCGCATTGGTTGCAGCGCTCTCTCTCCTGTGCGCGGTCGCTCTCTCGCAGTGGTTGCAGCGCTCTCTCTCCTGTGCGCGCTCTCTCTCGCATTGGTTGCAGCGCTCTCTCCTGTGCGCGCTCTCTCTCGCATTGGTTGCAGCGCTCTCTCCTATGTGCGGTCGCTCTCGCATTGGTTGCAGCGCTCTCTCCTATGTGCGGTCGCTCTCTCGCATTGGTTTTCAGCGCTATCTCTCCTGTGCGCGGTCGCTCTCTCACTTGTTGCCGCGCTCTCTCTCCTGTGCGCGCTCGCTCTCGCATTGGTTGCTGAGCTCTCTCTCCTGTGCGCGCTCGCTCTCGCATTGGTTGCAGCGCTCTCTCTCCTGTGCCCCGTCGCTCTCGCATTGGTTGCAGCGCTCTCTCCTGGGGCGCGCTCTCTCTGCATTGGTTGCAGCGCTCTCTCCTGTGCGCGCTCTCTCTCGCATTGGTTGCAGCGCTCTCTCCTGTGCGCGCTCGCTCTCGCATTGGTTGCAGCGCTCTCTCCTATGTGCGGTCGCTCTCGCATTGGTTGCAGCGCTCTCTCTCCTGTGCGCGGTCGCTCTCTCGCAGTGGTTGCAGCGCTCTCTCTCCTGTGCGCGCTCTCTCTCGCATTGGTTTTCAGCGCCCCTCTCCTGTGCGCGCTCTCTCTCGCATTGGTTGCAGCGCTCTCTCCTATGTGCGGTCGCTCCCCGCATTGGTTGCAGCGCTCTCTCCTATGTGGGGTCGCTCTCGCATTGGTCCTTCCATGGACGCGGGAGCTGAGGCAGTTTTTGTTCATCATTCGGGCTCCCCCCCCCCCCCCCCCTCCCACCTCTTGGGGTCTTTAAAATATAAAAAAATATATATTTCAGTGCTCCCCCTGCTTAGCCTTAAAGGAACAGTACACCTATAGTCTCTCTTGTAAATGTGTCGGCTCTTGTTATCAGTCATTGTATACGAGGGTGAGATGTGAGTCTTGTGACGGGTTCTACCCCCACCGTAACCCAATTTTTCGGGCTTTTCTTCTTTTTCAGAACCCGGAGGAAAGCGACGTAGTGGAAGAGCCGGCCAGGGAATAAAGGCTTATGGGAATGGCGCCCCCCTGCGGGCCCCATACCCCAGGGAGAGGGGGGGGAATTTGTTTTAAAGGTAAGGGGGGCCACGTTACCACCAATCCCTCTATTGGTTGAAAAAAGGGGGCGTGCCGGGGGGCATTGGGCCCACCCTTTTGTGCGTTTGCCCATGCGTATTGTTTTACATCATCACATGCACCAGGAAGAGCTGGATGAGCAGAGCTGTAGTTGTCGCCCAGGGGCATCGTGGGAGGTGGCTGAAGGCTGGTGGGATCTCATCTCTGTCCTCCATGTTTTAGGTGTGGGAGGGCCGGTGGCGGGTCATTCCTCACGACGTGCTTCCGACGGGGCTGAAGGACAACGACTACTTGCTGCCGGGCCCCCGCCCCCCGATCCCTTCCCTTCGGGGCCTGCTTCAGGAGACTTCGAATACACCCGAGAGGGCAAATCGGACCCCCCACTAGGTAACCACGGCTGCACGCCGCCCCTCATCTCCTGGTGGGGAGGGGGCGCATCCTATCAGATGACCCGTGGGTGGACGGTCAGACCCACATGGTCAAGAGGTTTGTGCCCCGACCCCCAAAAAATGTCCTAAAAGCTTTTGTGGTACTTTTTTGGGGGGTCCCCTCCAAGGACTCGGTG
Source organism: Phyllomedusa bahiana (assembly GCA_025379985.1). NCBI lineage: Eukaryota > Metazoa > Chordata > Amphibia > Anura > Hylidae > Phyllomedusa > Phyllomedusa bahiana. The sequence goes on from JAODAL010074515.1 coordinate 6,899, forward strand.
CCCCCATGACTGTCCCATCATGCATTGCTGGTACTAGATTGGGGGTCTCCTCCAAGAACTCGGCGCCCCCATGACTGTCCCATCATGCATTGCTGGTACTAGATTGGGGGTCTCCCGGGACCGGTGCCCCCCATGACTGTCCCATCCTGCATTGCTGGTTCTAGATTGGTGGTCTCCTCCAAGGGCTCGGTGCCCCCCTGACTGTCCCATCATGCATTGCTGGTCGGATTGGGTCCCCTTAAGGCTGGGGCCCCCCCCTGACTGCCCCCCATCATGCATTGCTGGTATGGTTTGGGGGGTCTCTTCGGAGGGTGCCCCCGACGTCCCTCATGCATTGTGTACTAGTTTGGGGGGTTCCCCCAAGGACTCGGTGCCCATGACTGTCCCATAGCATTGTGGTACTAGTTTGGGGTCTCCTCCAAGGGCTCGGTGCCCCCCCTGACTGTCCCATCATGCATTATACTACATTAGGGGTCTCCACGTTTTCGGCGCCCCCCTGAGGCTGTCCTCTCGTTGCAGGCTGCGTCTTCTTCCTTCCCTGGGTCTTTCATGTTCCGGCCCCCAACATGGCTTTCATTGCCCCGGTGCGGGAAAGGGGGTGTTCGGCCTTTTTCCCGGGGCGCCATCCTCTGCCTCCCCTTCTCCCGGGCTCTTTCACCCCGGGTTACTCCCCACTGGAGGGGGTTTCCCCGCTCTCCCAAGTAAGTAGCCGCTGCCCCCCCCCCCCCCCATAGAGTCCCCAAAATGGCCCCCCTCCCCCCCATGGCTCCCCCCCTCTCAGGGCCCCGCCCCTCCCATATCGAGCTGCCCAAATGGCTCCCCTGCCCCCCATGGCTCCCGTGCTCTCACGGCCCCCCTCCCATATCGCGCCGTCCCCCAGGGCGCCTGTCCCCTCATAACCCCCCCCCCCATATGCGCAGCCCTCGGGGCCCCTCCCATATCGCGCGCCCCCCATGGCTCCCGTCCCGTCGTGGTCCCCTCCCCTATCGCGCCCGTCTCCTCACGGCCCCCTCCATAACGGGCGTGCCCCCCATGGCGCCCGTCCCCTCACGGCCCCCTCCCATATCGAGGCGTTTGCCCCCCCCATGGTCCTATCCTTCACACCCCCCCCCCCTTTTAAAGCTGCCCCAAATGGCTCCCCCTGCCCCCCATGGCCCCGACCCCCCAGGCCCCCCCCCTACGCGCCGTCCCTCATGGCTCCCGTCCCCTCGTGGCCCTCTCCCATATCGCGCCGTCCCTCGTGGCGCCCGTCCCCTCACGGCCCCCCACCCATATCGCGCCGTCCCTCGTGGCTCCCGTCCCCCCACGGCCCCCCACCCTATCGCCCCGCCCCCGGGGGCTCCCGTCCCCCCAGGGCCCCCCCCCCTTTCGCGCCGTCCCTCGGGCTCCCGTCCCCCCACGGCCCCCCCCCCATATCGCGCCGTCCCTCGTGGCCCCCGCCCCCCCCACGGCCCCCCCCCCTTTCGCGCCGTCCCTCGTGGCGCCCCCCCCTCAGGGCCCCCCCCCCCCCCATATCCGCCGCCCCTCGTGGGCCCCTCCCCCACGGCCCCCCCACCCATATCGCGCCGTCCCTCATGGCTCCCGTCCCCTCGTGGTCCCCTCCCCTATCGCGCTCCCCCCCCATGGGGCCCCGTCCCCTCACGGCCCCCCCCCTATCGCCCCATCCCCCCCATATCGAGGGATGTCCTCACGGCCTCTTCTCCCTCTGAAGGTGACTATTCGGGCATCGCGCTCCTCATCATGGGCAGCTTCGTCCCCTGGGCCATATCCTTCTATGCAACCCAGCCGTGCTTTTATCTACCCGATCATCATCTGCGGCCTGGGCAGCGCCGCCATCATCGTCTCCCAGTGGGACCTGTTTGCCACCCCCCAGTACCGCGGGGTCAGAGCGGGTGAGTGCCCCACTGTCTGCCGCCCGTCCAGTGTAGGTGCCCGGGCATGTGACTGACCCCCTTCCCCCCCCCCCCCCACAGGGTGTTCGTAGGGCTGGTTTTAGGGGATCATCCCCACCTACATTTCGTGATCTCAGAAGGGTTCCCAAGGCGGGGCCCCCCCATGGGCAGAAGGCTGGCTGCTCCTCATGGCCTCCCTGTACTCACCGGGGGCCTGAAGCCGCCCCGCATCCCGAGCGTTCTTCCCCGGGGAAAGTGCGACATCTGGGTAAGTGCGGGTCTTGTTTCCCGTGTATGGGGGGTAGGAGCCCCCCTGGGCTGTGATGGGGTTTGAGTCACAAGGAAGCAGGGTCAGAGGGGGTTTGGTTTTGGGGGAGAGTCATCGTCAGTGCAGCAGGTTGGATGACGTCATAGTCTCATGTAGCTGATTGGGCAATGGTTGGATGATGTCATAGCCTGAGTAGCTGATTGGGCCGTGGTTGGATGATGTCATAGCCTGAGTAGCTGATTGGGCCGTGGTTGGATGATGTCATAGCCTGAGGAGCTGATTGGGCTGTGGTTTGGGGGATGTCATAGCCCTATAGTGATTGGGGCCGTGGTTGGTGATGTCATACCCGAGTGCTTTGGCGTGGTTGGATGATGTCATAGCCTGAGGAGCTGATTGGGCCGTGGTTGGATGATGTCATAGCCTGAGGAGCTGATTGGGCCTGGTTGGGTGAGTCTAGGTGAGTAGGATTTTGGGTTGGTTGGATGATGTCATAGGCTGAGTAGCTGATTGGGTGGGTTGGATGATGTCATAGCCTGAGGAGCTGATTGGGCCGTGGTTGGATGATGTCATAGCCTGAGGAGCTGATTGGGCCGTGGTTGGATGATGTCATAGCCTGAGGAGCTGATTGGGCCGTGGTTGGATGTTGTCATAGCCTGAGTAGCTGATTGGGCTGTGGTTGGACGATGACATAGCCTGAGGAGCTGATTGGGCCGTGGTTGGATGATGTCATAGCCTGAGGAGCTGATTGGGCCGTGGTTGGATGATGCATACCTGGGAGTGATTGGGCCTGGTTTGGGGGGATGTCATAGCCCCAGTAGTGATTGGGGTTTGGTTGCGATGACCTCATCTAGCTGCTGCCCGGTTGGCTGCACCTACTGTCTTAATCTGTGTAACAGGTTGGACTGTGTCGGGTGATGTCATAGTTTGTGTATCCGGTTGGATGATGATGCCCTAAACTGTGGTTTGATGATGTCATGGTTACAGAGACTATGACCTCCTCATCCAACAGGCTGCACAGACTGGGTGGTGATGTCATAGACTTTGTAGATAGTTTGGTGTTGTTGGATGATGAGCAGCCTGTGATTGCAGGGTGGGCGGGGCACTCTGGGGGATTGCAGGGTGGGCGGGGCACACTGGGGGATTGCAGCGTGGGCGGGGCACACTGGGGGATTGCAGGGTGGGCGGGGCACTCTGGGGGAGTGCAGGTGGGCGGGGCACTCTGGGGGATTGCAGGGTGGGCGGGGCACTCTGGGGATGGAGCAGGGTGGGCGGGGGCACTCTGGGGGATTGGAGGGTGGGCGGGGCACACTGGGGGATTGCAGGGTGGGCGGGGCACACTGGGGATTGCAGGGTGGGCGGGGCCACTCTGGGGGATTGGACAGGGGGGCGGGGCACTCTGGGGGATTGGAGCGTGGGCGGGGCACACTGGGGGATTGGAGCGTGGGCGGGGCACCCAGGGGGATTGCAGGGTGGGCGGGGCACTCTGGGGGATTGCAGGGTGGGCGGGGCACTCTGGGGGATTGCAGGGTGGGCGGGGCACTCTGGGGGATTGCAGGGTGGGCGGGGCACTCTGGGGGATTGCAGGGTGGGCGGGGCACTCTGGGGGATTGCAGGTGGGCGGGGCACTCTGGGGGATTGCAGCGTGGGCGGGGCACTCTGGGGATTGCAGGATGGGCGGGGCACTCTGGGGATTGCAGGGTGGCGGGGCACTCGGGGGCGATTGCGGGTTGTGGCGGGGCACTCTGGGGGATTGGAGGATGTGCAATGCACTCTGGGTAACAGCTGCAGGGGGTACATCCCAGAGGGGCAGCAGGTCGGTGTTTTGGGCGGGGAGTCTCTGGGGGATTGGAGGATGTGCGTTGCACTCTGGGTAACAGCTGCAGGGGGTACATCCCAGAGGGGCAGCAGGTCGGTGTTTTGGGCGGGGCACTCTGGGGGATTGGAGGATGTGCAGTGCACTCTGGGTAACAGCTGCAGGGGGGTACATCCCAGAGGGGCAGCAGGTCGGTGTTTTGGGCGGGCGCGCTCTGGGGGATTGGAGGATGTGCGGTGCACTCTGGGTAAGAGCTGCAGGGGGTACATCCCAGAGGGGCAGCAGGTCGGTGTTTTGGGCGGGCGTGCTCTGGGGGATTGGAGAATGTGCGGTGCACTCTGGGTAACACCTGCAGGGGGTACATCCCAGAGGGGCAGCAGGTCGGTGTTTGGGCGGGCACTCTGGGGGATTTGGGGGATGGGGCAGTGCACTCTGGGTAACAGCTGCAGGGGGTACATCCCAGAGGGGCAGCAGGTCGGTGTTTTGGGCGGGGCACTCTGGGGGGGATTGGAGGATGTGCAGTGCACTCTGGGTAACAGCTGCAGGGGGTACATCGCAGAGGGGCAGCCGGTCGGTGTTTTGGGCGGGGCACTCTGGGGGATTGGAGGATGTGCCGTGCACTCTGGGTAACAGCTGCAGGGGGTACATCCCAGAGGGGCAGCAGGTCGGTGTTTTGGGCGGGCGCGCTCTGGGGGATTGCAGGATGTGCAGTGCACTCTGGGGGGATTGCAGGATGTGTGGGGCACTCTGGGGAACTGAGCAGCTGCAGGGGGGTACATCCCAGAGGGGCAGCAGGTCGGTGTTTGGCGGGCGCGCTCTGGGGGGTTGCAGGGTGGGCGGGGCACTCTGGGGGATTGCAGGGTGGGCGGGGCACACTGGGTAACAGCTGCAGGGGGGTACATCCCAGAGGGGCAGCAGGTCGGTGTTTTGGGCGGGCGCGCTCTGGGGGATTGGAGCGTGGGCGGGGCACTCTGGGTAGCAGCTGCAGGGGGTACATCCCAGAGGGGCAGCAGGTCGGTGTTTTGGGCGGGGCACTCGGGGGGATTGCAGCATTGTGCAGTGCCCTGTGGGTAACAGCTGCAGGGGGTACATCCCAGAGGGGCAGCAGGTCGGTGTTTTGGGCGGGCGCGCTCTGGGGGGATTGCAGGATGTGCGGGTGCACTCTGGGGGATTGCAGCATTGTGCAGTGCACTCTGGGGGATTGCAGCATTGTGCAGTGCACTCTGGGTAACAGCTGCAGGGGGGTACATCCCAGAGGGGCAGCAGATCGGTGTTTTGGGCGGGCGCGTCCTGACCTCCCGTCTCTCCGCAGTTCCACTCCCACCAGCTGTTCCATATCTTCGTCGTGGCCGGAGCCTTCGTCCATTTCCACGGAGTCTCCAACCTGCAGGAATTCCGCTTCTCGGTGGGCGGGCGGGCTGCGCAGCGCAGGGGGTGCTGTGAGTGTCGCCGCCACGGAGGGAGCGCGGCACAAGATCAACCACCGCACAAGATGGTCGGGAGGACGAAGGACCTTCCTTAAAGCCACCGTGTGAGGGACGGAGACGGACTGTGGAACCTAACAAATCTTACCTCAAATACCAAGTGTTTGTCGTCTAATTTTTTCCGGGGAGGGGGCACACATCTTTGACCCTTTCCATCCTGTTTGGGGGGGGGTAGGAGGGGGTCTCTGGTCTCTCCTGCACTGACTTGGGTTCAGATTCTACTCACTGCTTGGGCTCCCCGCTCTGCAGAGTCTCCTCCCACTCTGGGCGGGGCTCTCCTGCGGTATGACAACATCTAGCGCTTTTTTTTTTGTTATTTTTACATCTTCATAGTCTTCTGGATTAGGGTCTTATAAAAAAAAATTAAAAAAATCTGTGATATTCGCAAATTTTATTTTATTTTTTTTCCCTAAATTTAGTTTGCGCCCCCCCCCCCCATGGTGACTGTAATTGTTCTCTAGTTTCTGAGAAGATCCGCGCAGCAGTCAGTGAGAATTTGATGTAAATAATAATAATAATGAAAGAACTTTATAATTTTTCTGTTTAAAAAAAAAATAAATTAAAAAAATTGTAAAAAATTTTTTCCAAAATTTGGGAGGGTCGTGATGGAAAGTAAAAAAAAAAAAAAAAAAAATACAGAAAAAAAAAAATTCTATTGTATTACAGAAGAATTTGTACCATTTCACTGTTCTGGACGGGTTGGCACAGGGGAGAAGCGGACGCCATGATGGATTAAGCACAGGCGGGGTAGGAGGGCATCGCCCAGGACCGGCGCCCCCCTTGTGCCAGGGGCTGGAGACGTTATTATGGATTTGTACATTGTGATGATCATGAGGGGCGGCTGCGTGAGCCCTGCCGGAATATTCGCATACAAGACTCTCTCAAAATTTTTATTTTTTAAAATTGAAAATTTTTGTCCATTTACTACTCACACTTCACCCCTCAGAGGGGCTGGGGCTGCACCCCTCGCTTCTCATGGGTCAACCCGTCCCCATATGAGGAGTCTGCAACTGAGTTTATGTTTAAATCATTTTTTTTTTTTTAAAAAAAAATATCCCCTCAAATTCTTACATTTTTGTAAAAAAAAATTTTTATTTTCAATTTCAATTTGTTTTAAAATTTTTTTTTCCTCTCCCCCCAATCTTGTTATTTCATGTTCTACTCCAGCAGTCAGGAAGGGGGGGGTTTGGTGTCCAAATCTGTATAAAATGATCTGCACGACCCACCACCGTATCGGGCCGGGCGCCATCGGAAGGACGCAGAGATTTACAGACCGACGGACGCGGCGACCGGGCCGCACTGACCCAGGGCCGAGCCCCCCAGGGGGGAGATCCCGCTTTTTAACTCCCATCCATACGGTTCATGTAATAGACATCACCATGACATTGTTGGTGGTTTTTGAGGAGCAATCGTTGTACTTTACAGGGGCCCTGGAGGAGCGGGCAGGGTGACCAAGGAGCTTGGAAGTAGTGGAAATATTGAACCCCACTGACCTACAGAGTGGGGACGGGCTCCAGGTCCAGTCAGAGGCGGAGGAGCCGAAAATGGGCCTGGTGGGTTTTGCCTTATACGGATTGGATGAGAAGTTTTTAACACTAGTGAATGGCTGGGAGTTGTGGGAGCCATGTGTAAGACCTTCCTTATCATGGTCGACCTGTAATGTGTTGCTTCCCCTGCAGGCTGGAAGAGGTACTTGCCGGGGTACACTTGGCTCATCTGGGTGACTCCTCATGGGCGTTGATAGCTGACTGGCAACCCTAGTATTTGCAGCCCATCGGGGTGGTGACTCCTGCCTGGCAGCCGTATTTTGTCTGGTCCATCTGAAGGACTCCTCATGGGCGGAGCTGCCTAGCAGCCTTATTATATCATACTCGTTTAGGTGACTCCTCATGGGTGGAGCTGTCTGGCAGCCTTTTTATACCCAGCCCATCCCTTATGGACTGAGCTAACTGGCAGCCCTAGTATGTCTGGCTCATCTGTAAATTAT
>JAODAL010074516.1:0-14342 GCA_025379985.1 Phyllomedusa bahiana
GGTCACGGCGGCACGTATGAGGTCAACAGTGGCAAAATGACATTAGGGAGGGGGGGAAAAACAGTTTAGGGAAACAGAGGCACAATCACACATGGGGTCACAGCGGAGCAGTATGAGGTCGGCAGTGGCACAATGACAAAATTCTGGGGGCAAAAAGGAGGGGCCCCAAAGGTGGTACAAGACCAGGGTGGGGGCACGGCGGGCAACCACAGCATAAGGCAGACTTTTCACAAGACCAGTGTGGAGGGCACGGCAGCACCACGGCAGCAGATGAGGCGGGCGGGGGGGCCAAAAAATAAAACAGTGTGGAGGGAAAAGACAGGGGAGCCCACAGCAGCAGCAGAGGTCAGAGAGTGGACAATGACTTCTGCAGGTGGAAAAAATGTATTAGGCCAAGAGCGGCCAATGACTGAGAGGGGAGGGTCACGGCGGCGCGCATGGTCAGGCAGGGGCACAATGACGAGATGGAGGTGATAAGGGAGCAACAGCTGAGGTCGAGAGGGGCACAATGACTTTCTGGAGGTGGCAAAACGTACCAGCCGCAGAGTGCACAATGACCAGTGTGGATGTCAGGCAACAGCAACAGCAGCAGCAGCATGAGCAATAGAGTGGCACAATCAGGGGTTTTTGAGGTGGGTGGCAATACCAGCCCCTGGTAAAGACGGGGGAAAGGGGGGCAAGGGAAAAAACTATCAGAGATGTGTGGCATCAGGCGGGTGGGGGCATCAGAATAGGGCTGAGGCAGGTAGTTTGAACCAGACTGACCCCTAAGGCATTGGTGTGTGGAAATCCTCCCCCCCCCCCCCCATCCACCCCTGATTATCTTGACAAAGGTCAGTCGTTCAACTTTCCCCCGTGGACAAGCGGGTTCTCCTTGGGGGTAACACCCCCCCCCACGAACACCGCTCTTATGCCCCAAATATGGGCCGGGCAGGGAAACTTCTCCCCCTGCAAAATCGGCAAGTTGCGGCCACAAAAATCCAGTTTTGGTGCCCCGTAGTCCAGGGATCTTTAACTGGGGTGGCAGATGCTGTCCAAGTAGGCCAAAACCTGTTGGTTTAGGGGAAAGCTCCCGTTCTGCTGGGTGCCCCTTTCTGCTGGTGCGCCCTCCTCACTAAGGGGGGGTGAAAGGAGTTTTTTCTCATTATGGGCTTTTAAACTTTTTTTTTGGTTATGCTGATAGGAACTGGACGGCCCCTACCCCCCCACCTTTCCCCCCGCACGCGGCGTGTAGTGAGCGTGGGAACCCCCCCGGTCAGCCTGTCAGAGGAGGGAGAGCCCCCACTAGGGGCGGCCAACTGATTACGGAGGGTTTCCCTATAGTATTTGAGTTTGTCTTCCCCTCAATACTGGGAAAAAGGGTCCCATTTTTGGACCCGGTAGCAGGGTCCAATAGGTGGAGAGCCAGAAGCTCCCCCCCGGATGCTGATATTGGCTGTCACTACCAGGAAATAAGCTGCGGGGACATCTGAAAGTGACTCCCAGGGGGTCCCCGCCCCCATTTCCCTGTATACTGCCACGGGCTTGGAGTATCTGCCTCGTCTTCCTATCTCCATCCCCTCCCCCAGCTGCTCCTCCCTCCTCTCTTCACCCGGGTAAAAATCACTCATTTCACCAAAACAATGCTTCTGTCAATGTCTCCTCCCCCCTCCTCCCCCCTCCTTTTTCATCCCCACCGGACTCATGGGGCCCACGAGATGTAGTCGCACATCTCCGTCCCTGCCCAACAGATTTTTCAGCATTGTTCCGGGACATGAAGCAGGGGAATGCTTTATTCACCCGTGTCCTGGGACTGACAAAAACGTGGCCTCCTCGAAGGGGCCTCAAAAACGGCGGTGTCACGCATAGCTGCCATGGCTGACATAAAATTTACACGGGGAGTACTTCTGTCTCCCCGGGAAAACAAAAAATCGTTAAGGGCCTTCTCTGTTCATACATCGGTCCAAAATTGCAGGGGGAATTCCAGCGGGTGGAAACATCGATATCAGAGCTGTTGGGGGAGGCCGTTCTGCCGCTGCAAATCGAGGAGGGGTTCCGGCTTTGTACAATGGATAAAGTGCATGCACAGTTTCCGGCCCTTTTTGAATGTTCTGAAAAATCGGTGGAGCTTCAGGAACCCCTTTTTACAACCAATTGAACACGTCGCCATGAGGGCGCATGGGCCATCCCTCCTCGGTGCAGCGCGGGCCCCCTGTTCCCCCTTGTCCGTCACCAGGGGTTCCCCTTTGCAGTTGGCGCGAGAAGCCACACATCGATTTCTTGCGCATGACTCTGAGCATTTCCTCCCCTGTGTGACTTCGTTCGCCGAGGCAAGCTAGGTGTAGAACTGCGTGACACCTGCTGTGCCCTCACATGTGGTATGATGAGCAGTACATTGTGAGGCTTGAGAATGGTGTTGGTTGTGGAGGGAGGAGGAGGCGGACATTGGCGCAGGAGCAGCATTGACAACGTGGAGGAAAAGCGGCGTCTCCTGTCCAAGTTGTTGGTAGTGCCTGGGCAGGAAGCACATCCATCCAGGGGCCGGAAAGGCATGTACTGGCCTGACCGTGATACAGCTCCAGAACGTCTCGCAAGCTGCCGTGTACCTTGGAAAAACCGATAACTCAAGGACTGACCCACTTTTTCTGTTTCTAACCATATTTATGAATCTGGTAGGTCTCCTACTGCCTTTTTGGAAAAGAAAATACGGCTTGCGAACTCTCCATCTCGCTCGGCACGCGAAAAGCCATTAGTTCTCTGAATGGGTGCAGAGTCCACCATTTGGAAAGGGAGGGACTGCAGTACCAACAACTTGGACATGAGGCATCGGTCAGCTGCTGCACCTTAGGATTGGTTTGACGCATACTGTTGTCTCTTTACAAATCGCCTATCTGAACAACTGCTGGCGCCATGATAGCGAGGATCAAGGAGTCAAGCGAACCGTGAGAGATGTCAAAGAGAAACTAGCTGCCTTCTCGAGGTGGTGGAGCCTTGACTGGCTGAAAAGTGGCATGCGTGCCACTGCCTGCTGCTGCTGCTAGCATCGCAGGATGGAACCACCACATCTGAGCCACGGGTTTTCTTCTCCCCACGGCCAACCGGATTGTGACCCTGAGCATTTGTTTGACTGCAAGGGCCCGTTGCGTGCAACGTTGTCTCCTGGCCACGCTTCATCTCTTCTGCCCACCAGATTCCCTACATATACCATCAATATCCCGGCTCCCTCCGTGTCTTAGCAAAGAACTTCCACACCGCCGAGTAGCTGATTTTAACCGACAACCGCTCCGCACTGAGTGACTAACTATGCCGCCCGCTTGCCTCGCTGAGTCCCGCTGTGCCGCTACCTGTCAATTGGACCTGCCGAAGCGGTTTTCCTCTACCCCGTGGCCGCTTGCTCCACCATCACACTGCTGCTACCCTGCTGACTCCACGGCACACAACCCACTTGCCTGGGCTGCGCCGCAAGCCTGACGCGCAAGCTGACAGCCCTCTCTCCCCTGACAATTGATGAAAGCCCCTTCTTCACCCGGCTCCCAAGTGCGGTCCGGCTACATCATCATCTAATTTTAGTTTTCATCGTCACTACAGTCCTCATCACCGGTCTTGTGTAAGCCGAGCTACCTCTCACCAATGACCTCCCATAGCCACTCTACACATCTATACTTAGCCGGCCTACTGCAAGAAAGCTGGGATATTGTGCCCCATTTCTTCGCTGCCTACGTAGCTGGCTGACCTGCCACCGTCCTCAGATTGTTTCATCCTCGCAATATAGTGGCGCTGAGCCCAACCTACATAGTAGATCCCTCGGCTGAGGGAACTGGATGGGAACAGAGGCGTCTGTAGGACAAGGTGAGGGCCGGCTGACCGCTCCCTTGCCATGCCAAACTTGTGTTGTGTCTGAGGTTCGCCCCACCGACTCTTGGCGGGGTTTGTCAGATGTCATCTGGGAGGACAAGAGATGACCTATCAACCAATCAAGAACCCTTGGGTTGCTGAACAACACACGGCCCGCTAGATTACAGCGGCAGTTGTGCCTCACCGAGTGACCCCTGCTGCGACCGTCCCCGCTTGCTGTGCCTTGCGACCTGGGCCCGTTTCAGAAATGTTGTGCCACTGAGCCACTCGCAGTTGCAGAGCCAGCACCTCTCAGCTCTGACATACTGTTTGTTCTAAATGTACAGATCACGTTTTGATGAAGCTATCAGTATATGTAAATATACACCCTCTTTATTTGACTCCAAATTAACCTAGTAACAAGTCTTGGGTAAACCCTTGATATAAATTGCGCTCCCACAAATTGCCAGGAAAAAAATTTACTTGTATGTGTTTCGTTTTACCAAGCACTGTGTGTTTTACTAAATGTAAAAGAACAAACAGGCTTAATTAACCTTCGCTTGTGAATAATGCTACAAGAAAAATGTTTATATTTTCCGGTTTTGAAAAACAACGTTTTTATTTTTTGGTCAGCACAGCAGCAAACAACGCTAATTAACCCCTGGATGTAAATTGCGCAATAGAATTGAGCCACCACAAAAACTATAGCTATTGTAGCGTGTTACCAATTGCGTTTTTCTACGCCACACACAAGAGGATACAGTTGTAATTAGACTTTGCTTGTGAATTAGGCTACCCAAAAAAAAATATAATATATTTGTGCGTTGAAAAAGACGGTTTATTTTGTTCACACACCCAGCAAACAACTCTTAAATTAACCCATGATTTAAATGCGCCAAAGAAATGAGCCGCAACAAACTAGTAGCTTTGTAGCGTGTTACAATTGCATGTTTTCTACGCCACACAACAAGAGAAAACAGTTGGTAATTAGCCCTTTGCTTGTGAATTAGGCTATACCAAAAAAAAAATATATATATTTTGTGCGTTGAAGAAAGACGGTTATTTTTTGTCAGCACACCCTTAATTGCAAAACAACCTTTTAATTAACCCTGGATGTAAATTGCGCCAAAAGAATTGGCCGCACAAACTATTAGCTTTGATGCGTGTTCAATTGCGTGTTTTCTACGCCACACATACAAGAGATACAGTTGTAATTAAGCCTTGCTTGTGAATTAGGCTACCCAAAAAAAAATATATATATTTTGCGTTGAAAAAAGGACGGTTTATTTTTTGATCAGCACACCAGCAAAAAAAACGGATATTAAAAATTAACCCCTGGATGTATATTGCGCCAAAGAATTGACTCCGTGCACAAACTAGTATGCTTTGTAGCGTGTTTCAATTGCCGTGGTTTTCTACGCCCACACAACAAGAGTACAGTTGAAATTAGCCTTTGGCTTTGTGAATTAGGCTACCAAAAAAAAATTATATATATGGCGTTGAAAAAAGACAGGTTTATTTTGTCAGCACACCAGCAAACAAGCTTAATTAACCCCTGGATGTAAAATTGCGCCTAAGAATTGAGCCGCCAACATACTATAGCTTTGTGAGCGTGTTACAATTTGCGTGTTTTACTACGCCACACAACAATAGATACAGTTGGTAATTAGCCTATGCTTGTGAATTAGGCACCAAAAAAATATAAATATAGTTGGCGTTGAAAAAGACGGTATTAATTTTGTCAGCACACCACAAAACAACGCTTAATTAACACCCTTGGAAGTACAATTGCCGCCAAAGAATTGAGCCGCACTAAACAAGTAGCTTTGTAGCGTGTTACAATTGGCTTGTTTTCTACCGCACACAACAAGAGATACAGTTGAAATAAGCCATTGCTTGTGGAATTAGCTACCCAAAAAAAAATTAATATATTTTGCGTTGAAAAAGACGGTTTAATTTTGTCAGCACACCAGCATAAAACCTTAATTAACCCCTGGATGTAAAATTGCGCGCAAGAATTGAGCGCAATCAAACAAGTAGCTTTGTAAGCGTGGTTACAATTGCGTGTTTCTACGCCACACGAACAAGAGAAACAGTTTGTAATTTAGCCTTTGCTTGTGAATTAGGCTACCAAAAAAAAAAAATATATATTTGGCGTTAAAAAAGACGGTTTATTTTTGTCAGCACACCAGAAAAACAAAGCTTAATTAACCCCTGGATGTACATTTCGCAATAGAATTCAGCATCCAAAAATGAAGTGGTTTATTTGTATTGTAAAAACGCTTTCTTTAAATGAATACAACAGGAACTGGCTTAGATCCCACTTGGATTATTGAATGTATATGCAGCTTGGCAGTGGACACACACTGGATTTCAGATCCAATATCCCAAAAAAATCAGAATAAACATTCCAGGAGAACAGTCTCTGAGACAGCTGAACACCCCACAAAAATCGCTGTGTAAAAATCAGTTTCTTCAGAAAGCGCTATCACCCGCACAGCACCTATCCTATCAGTACAGTGAGAGGAGTGTGAGCTCCCAGCGGCGCGCTCGGCTCTTATATAGTGCGGTGACGTCACAGAATCCCGCGGTCCTCTGATTGGCTTCATCTCTGCACATGTCATGCAGGCTATGCCCTTCTTCCATCCCAGAGTGCTTTGCCCCATGTAGCGCCCATGTGCTCGCAGCCATTTTATCAATCAAAAGCACACGTTCGTCATTCCACAGAACCTAAGTTACCCCAAAGTTCGACTTTCGTTCCGCACCGAAGTTTTCCCTGAAATTCTAAACGAATCTTCCACTTCGTTAGAATCAATTACGCCCATCTCTAATTATTGTTCATTATGGGATCAGATTTTGTAGTGTGAAAAAAAATGTAACTACAGTAAGGTGCCATCATTTATATATAAATTTTGCTCAACATACAACCATTTTGCATTCAGAAGTAGCATTTATCTGGTTTTCTTACACATTTGACCTTTAACCCCTTAAGCCCCAGGCCTGAAAAGTAGTTAATGACCAGAAAATTTTTTTAGTTTTTGCCTCCTTGCGTTTCAACAGGAGTAACTTTTTTTATTTTTTCAATGACACAGTTGGATGAGGCCTCGTTTCATTTGGGACAAGTTTTACCTTATGGGGGAATAGTTTAAGTTCACTTAGAAATTATTGGAGAAATTTTTTTTTTTTTTTGTTTTTTTTTTTACATTTTTTTTACACCATTCACATTTCACACTTAATAATTTATTAGATTAATTCTACAGGTTATTACGGTCGTGTGGATACCTAATATGTGTAGGGTTTATTTTGTGTGTAATGTATGCACAGTTATTGTTTATTAAATAGTTTGCTTACTTTTTGTTTTTTAATCCCATGAAGGGAGAACTGTTATTTTTTTTTTTTAAAACACTTAGTAATGTATTAGCATATTCATATATGCTAATACATTCTAATCTGTGTCACTCGACACAATCAGGATGCTTAACAGCACAACATGTGTCCAAGGTCACTGACGGCATACACAACAGCTCTGGGGCACCTCTAGTCTCCCCAGGCTGACTGTTCAGGGCTGTTCCCTGGCTCTGTCGTGGTCACCGTTGCCGTCCGATCATCCCGACAGAGAAGGGAAACCTTTGATAACCGCAACACATCAAATGGTTAAAGCAACCCGAGGATTGCGTGAGGTTTCTCCCTCCCCGTGCTTGCAGAGGCTGCGCTCTCTAGGATTCTGGCTGTGTAACTACACCACTGATCACCAGCGATGCTGCGCGGTGCCCGTTGGTGGGCGCTGCAAACCCCGAAGTCTGCAGCGACGCACAAAAAACGTCGCTGCAGATGAACGACCCGCACCAGCCAACGTCAAAACACGTTGCGTGGTCATTAAGGGGTTAATATAAAGAAAATATATTTTTCAAAGGGATGAAGAAATAAATCAGAAATTTAGATTTAGTTCCATAAACTGAGGCATATTTTGATATTTTTGTGTATGATTAAATTTTATATTATTTACTTTATTCATTTACATAGCACCATATATACCACAGCGCTGCACAGAAATTGTCATCATTCACATTGGTCCCTGTCCACATTGCAAATGCAAAATGGAACCAGCTACACGTGCACGTGTAGCTGGTTCCTTGTTGCATTGCCTTGTCGGAAGGTTTGACTTATCTTCCACGGTGCCCTGTACGGTAGATCTCTGGACTTATATTGTGTGAATTGACTAAATTCTTTTGACTGCCTGTCCGCATAGGGACTCTTGGTCTAAATTAACTATTAATTTAATAGTATGTGTTTGGAGTATGAGGGACATTGGCGTATCCAGAGGAAACCCACAAACACACATGTTGAACATATAAACTCTATGCAGATGTTGTCCTTGATGATAATTGAACCCAGGACTCCAGCTCTGCAAGGCAACAGTGCTAACCACTGAGCCATCATGCTACCCCACAGTGCAAGTGATGTTGCTACAACTGGACAAGTTTATTTGTTTTTTAAAAATAAACTTTGCGTTGAATCTTATGATGTCCTCTCATGGCAGTAACTATAGCCATAGCAGACATAGCAGCCACTCTGAGGCCCAGAGGTTGAGGGGCCTCACGGAGGTACAAGAACATGGTTCCTTTCTTTATGGAACAAATAGTTATTGTTTTTTTTTGCTATCTAGCAGTACTATTTGGGTTCTCTGAGATATGGATGAATTATTTATACCTTTAAATATTGCCAAATATGAATCTAATTGGCCAGTGACATTTCATCTATATGATGTAGCTAATTAACATCTATAATATATATCTACAGTATTTGGTTTTAGTATGTAAGAAGTGTACCTCAGGCGCTTGACAATAAAAACAGACCTTGAGGACCTCACCCTGGGAGACCTCATTAGGCCCACAACAATGGCTATGTCTTCTGTCTCTCACTATCCAGGTGGGGCGTCAATCGGTAGAAGTTTCCTCTCCTGTAGGAGCAAATTTATGTGAGTAAATAATCTGAATCCCAAAAGTAATTGGAGATTGAATTATTGAGAGTTCACTCAAATTTTTGAATGACCGTTTTTAGAGATGGGCGAATTTCTCTAAAATTTCCCTTACCAAAATGTTTCGCGGTGCGAATTACTTTGGGGACAACTCGCTTAAAAACAGCTATTTCCTGGCTGCACAGAGCTGTAGGTGTGCTATAGAAATCATTGTGTCCATGTTAAATATGCAGAGGGAGCTCGGTTAGTCTTCATACATATTCTGTGTTTTAGTATAAACGCACTATGACTGCCACCTATAAGCTCTTTAGAATCGCTTCACTATAAAATTCTCTTGGTAGGCACTTACAGGGGCAAAACTGACCAAAAAAAACTGAAGCAGGGAATGCAGCCGTGAGAAGAAGTCATGGAGCGCCAGCAGGAAAAAAACAAGCTGAGGGCTAAGATCCTACAATAGCGTCAAAGAACACAGAGTAGGTTATTGAGCCGCCACAGATCGCAGCACAGTAAGGGGACGTCACAGCAGGGGGCCACTCCCATGAGGCCAGACCTTAAACCATCGCACAAAATATGACAGAACCTGTCTGTTAAACGCTGATACATGTAGAGGCCCCCCCGAATGAGTGAGAAGGGGTCGCAGTAATTATGCAATTAATGTCTCTGATACATTTTGCCCTTCCATTCATC
The DNA here is from genome assembly GCA_025379985.1 of Phyllomedusa bahiana. Classification (NCBI taxonomy): domain Eukaryota; kingdom Metazoa; phylum Chordata; class Amphibia; order Anura; family Hylidae; genus Phyllomedusa; species Phyllomedusa bahiana. The sequence continues at coordinate 9,479 of JAODAL010074516.1, forward strand.
CATATCCGTTTCCGCTTTCAAGCGGTACAATACCCCATCGGTAATTCTATGGCCAAAAACAAAACAGGAGTTGATCTTAAACAGAAGATCACCCAGTAATGGGATATTTGCATTTCTTTCTGTGTTTGTATCCACTCCTGCTTTTGGCTAGACAATCCTCGAACCTGTCCCATTACCTTCTGCGAAGGTGAAAAAGAGGGTAAACCTAACATAGTGGCAACCGACATAAGTGCTTGAGGGTGAAACAGCATTAGGAAACCACAGGTTTCCAGTGAGACAGCGTTCACGTTTGTCAAGCAGCATGAGTAATGCCACAGAGTTGGCACAAATGAACAAATCTGGAGGTGCAGCAACATCAGGAGCCCCCAAAGTGGCACAATGACAGTTTGGAGATGACAATCATCAACAAGCAGCATAATAGGTGCAGACAGTGGCACAATGACAGAGTTTCGAGGTGGCAGCAACAGGAGTAAGGCCCAGAGTGCACAAAGACCGAGTGTGAGGTCACTGCAACAGCCCATGAGGTCAGAACAGTGGTCACAATGAACAATTCTAGAGGAGCAAAAACAGGAGTCGGCCCACAGGAATGGCATAAATGACACAGTGTGGAGTGGCACGGCACAGCCAACAGCAGCACATGAGGTCAGAGAGTGGCACAAATGACACAGTGTGGAGGACACGCATCGAGCCAGCAGTCAGCAGCATGGATGTCAGACACAGTGCACAATGACAGAGAGAGAGGTCACGCAGGAGAAACAGCTAATAATATGAGGCGTCAGAGAGTGCACAATTACAATCTGGAGGTGGCAAAAACATAGTAGGCCTAAAAATTGGCACAATTACAGAGTGTGGTATCATGGCAGGAGCAAACAGCAGCAGCATGAGGTCAGACAGTTGCACAATGAACAAATTCATGGAGAAGTGGCAAAAACAGAGTAGGCCACAGAGTTGCACAATGACGAGAGGTTTGGAAGATCACGGCAGGAGCAACAGCAGCAGCATGAGGTCAGACAGTGGCACAATGACCCCCCCCCCCCCCCCCCCCCCCCCCATTCTGGAGGATGGCAAAAACAGTAGTAGGCCACAGAGTTGCACCAGTGACAAAGAGTGTGGGAGGTCACGGCAAGGAGCAACAGGCAGCAGCATGAGGTCAGAACAGTGGCACAATGACAGAGCGTGTAGGTCAGGCCAGCAGCCACAGCAGCAGCATGAGGTCAGAGAGTGGCACAATGACATAGTGAGGAGTCACGGAATCAACATTCAGGCAAGCGCATGAGATCAGAACAGTGGCAGAATGAGCATAGTGTGTAGGTCACGGCAGCAGCCACAGCAGCAGCCATGATGTCAGACAGTGGCACAGATGACAAATTTCTGGAGGTGGCCAAAAAGACAGGAAGTAGCCACAGAGTGGCAACAATGACAGAGTGGTAAGGTTGATGGCAGGAGCACAGCATGATGTCAGAGAGTGGCAACAATGACACATTGTGGAGGTCCACGGCAGCAGCATCACCTGAGGTCAGAAAGTGGCACAATGACACAGTGGTGGAGTGGACCGCAAAGGCAGCAACAACAACATGCATGAGGTCAAGAGTGGCAAAATGACACAGTGAGGAGGTCACTGCACCAGCAACAGCAGCAGCATTGAGGACATGAGTTCACAATGATATAGTGTGGAGGTAGGTGGCAAGACCAGTCCCTGATAAAGATGGTGGTAGGCAGATGGAGAAACTGGCAGCAGATGTGTGGCATCAGGCGGGTGGCAGCATCATAATAAATGCCTGAGGCAGGTAGTTGATCCGAACTACCATTTCTCAAAGTTTTTGGGTGATGCGTCATGGCTGATGTAATCTGACGCCTAAGGCAATTGGTGTGTGAAAATCCTAGGCCGAGTCCCACGCCTGATTTATCTTGACAAAAGGCTTTCGTTCCACATTTCCGGTGGACAAGCGGTCTCTCCTTGGGGTAACGATGGCCCCCCGTCGCACTGAACACCTACTCTGATGCCCAGACGACTGGCCGAGCCGGACAACTTTTCCACTGCATACTCGTCAATTTGCGGGCCCACACAACCAGATTTTTTTCGTTTGTTTTATGTGGGCTTGTCACAGTAGTCCACCGGAATCTCTAACTGGGGTTGGACAAAATGCTGTCCAAGTAGGACCAACAACTTTTGGTTCAGGTCTGCTTCCAGGTCCTGTCCTGCAGCTTGCAGTGAGTGCCTCCTCACTAGGTGGGTGAAGGAAGCTGCTCACAGCGACTCCAGACATAGGGTTGCTGCATTGCTGCTGAGGAGCTGGGTACTGGCTCCTACCCCCCCCCCCCCCCCAACAACCTTTCCACAGCAGCTGCAGCAAGTGGACATTGAGCGCTGAAGAACCCCTGGTCAACCTGTCAGAGGATTGGACCATGTGCCGAACATAGGCAGTGTCCAACTGACTACTGGAGAGGATTTCTCTATAGTAATTTGAAGTTTTGATCCCGTCCCCTCTCAGCAGCTGGAAAAAAGGCTCCCATTTTTGGATCAGTAGCGAGGTCCCAATAGGGGTGGAGAAGCCAGAAGTCATCCCTTCAGCAGCCCGGATGGAGTGGACTATTCGGCTGTCCACTAACCAGGCAAATCAGCATGCTGCGGGCCATCGCACAAGTGATCTGAGGGACTCCCTGCCTCCATCTCCACTGTATACTGCCACGGTGCTTGCGGGTCATCTGCCTCGTCTTCCCTCATCACCATCTTACCTCCTCCAGCTGCTCCTGCACCTCCTCTCCTGTTACCTGGGTAGAAAAATTCCACTCATTTCATCATAAAATCTTCTGGCTCCAATGTCCTCCTCCTCCTCATTCCAGCCCCACACCAGGACTCATGTGGCCATGAGATGTAGTCGCCCACGTCTCCAGTCCCTGCCCAGAACAGATTTTTCAGCATCTGTTCCAGGACATGAAGCAGTGGAATGACCGTTATTCAAAGACCGTAGTCCTGGCAAATGACAAATAACTTGGGCCCTCCTCAAATGGCCTCAGCCAACTGCAGATGTCCACTCATGAGCTTCCACTGGCGACATCAAAGTTACACAGGGGAGTACTCCTGTCCAACTGGATCATCAAAAAATTGTTAATGCCCATTTCTCTGTCATTACAGTCGTCCAACATGTGCCGATGGAATTCCAACGGGTGGAAACATCGCATATCATCGTGTTTTTGGGGGAGGCCGTTCTGCCGCCCCCCCCCTGCAGACATGTAGGAGGGTGTGCCTGGCTTTGTAGGAATGGGATGAAGTGCATGCACAGTTCCAGGGCTTTTGTCCCAGAATCTTCTGAAGGAGATCGGTGGAAGACTTTCAGGAACCTTTTCACAACCAATGAACACGTGTGGCCATGCAGAGCATGGACCATCCCTCCTCGGTGCATGCGCGGATACCATGTCCTCCATTGTCTGTCACCATGGTTCTGATTTTCAGTTTGCGCGGAGAAACCCATACATCGATTTCTTGCTGCATGACGCGGAGCAGTTCCTCCCCGTGTGACTTCGTTCGCCGAGGCAAGCCAGGTGTAGTACTGCGTGACACCGCTGTGCCCTACACATGTGGTATAATGGAGCAGTACTTGTGGAGGCTGAGATGGTGGAGGTGAAGGAGGAGGAGGAGGCGGCGGACATTGCCGCAGGAGCAGCAGTTTGACAACGTGGAGGAGAAAGCGTTGTCTCCTGTCCAAGTTGTTGGTGTGGCTAGGCAGGAAGCATATTCACCCAGTGGGCCGTAAAGGACATGTTCTGGCCCTGACCATAGTTACAGCTCCACACGTCCACGCTGCCGTGCACTATGGAACAAACCAATAAGCTCAAGGATTGGCCCACCTTCTGCTCTCATATTTGTAAAGTGCTGGTACTGCCTTTTTTGGAAAAAAATTACGCTTGGAAAATTTCCACCTCAGCTCGGCACAGGACATTATTCTCCTGAACGGTGCAGAGTCCACCATTTGGAGAGAGAGGGACTGCAGTACCAACAACTTGGACAGGAGCACGGTCAGCTTCTGCTTCTAAGGATGGTTGGACGCATACTTTTGTCTCTTTGCAATCGCCATGTTGAACGACTGCTGGCGTCATGAGTAGAGATGGGCGAATCGATTCTAATGAAGTGGAATTCGTTTAGAATTTCAGGAAAACTTCGATTCTGAACGAAGTCGAACTTTTGGGTACTTCGGGTGAACGAAGTGTGCTTTTGATTGATAAAATGGCTGCGATCACATGGCGTTACATGGGGCAAAGAACTCTGAGAGGAAGAAGGGCTAGCCTGCATGACATGTCAGAGATTAAAGCCCAAACAGAGGGATTCTGTACATCACCGCACTATATAAGTCCGGGCGCGACGCTGGGAGCTCATACCGCTCTCACTGTACTGATTAGGGAAGGTGCTGCCGCAGCTGCTTATGATAGCTCTACTAAAGAACTGATTTTTATACAGCGATTTTGGGGGGTGTCACAGCTGGTCTCAGAGACTGCTTCTCTTAACGTTCGATTTCTGATTTTTTGGGGTATTGGATCTGAAGTCCAGTGGTGTCCAGGCAGCTGCATATACATTTTAATGTATTGCCAAAGCACATTGAATATCCAAGGGTATCTAAGCCTGTTCCCGTTGTATTCATTTAAAGAAACAGCGTTTTTACAATACAAATACCACTTTATTTTTGGGTGCTCAATTCTTTTGCGCAATTTACATCCAGGGTTAATTAGCGTTTTTGCTACTTAGGGACTAAAAGAAAATTTATTTCACCGCCAAAAAGACTTTTTTCCGTAGCAAAATTACAAGCGAAGGTTAATTACAAATTTTCCTCTTTTTGTGTACGTAAAAAAAACCCATTGAACGACGCTC
>JAODAL010074517.1:0-14342 GCA_025379985.1 Phyllomedusa bahiana
TTCCTTTTTCCTCAATTCTTGATCATTGCAAAAGAAAACTACAGATACAAAAAACCCAGTGATTTCATATTTCTTAGTTATTTTCGTGAGGCCAAGATGACTGCTAATTTTATATACACATCGGGGGAAATTCTGTAGTCTTATCATTTGATTTTGGCCATGCACAGTTTTCATTCAGATTGCATTAGAAAACCCATAGGAGCGTCGCTCGCTCTCCCATTGGTCCAAATAACCGCGCCTCTTTTAACTTAGCCAATCACAAACAGAGCTCGCTCTGCATTTGTTTTCTCCATAGAACTCTATGAGAAAGTAGCTCGCGCTGTGATTGGCTAACATGGACGAGCCCCCGCTAGCTCAACCAATCAGCTCTCTGGTGTCTGGTTACTGTATTTTGAACTGTCCCACCTTGGATTGTGATTGGTCCATTTTTCTCCATAGGATATAATGGGTCTTTGTCGCTCCTCTTCTGATTGGTCAATAGTTCTCCCTAGGTTAGAATGGGCCACTGTCGCTCCTATTCTGATTGGGTGATTTATGGCGACCAATGAGAATCGGTTTCTGATTTTGAATGACTGTATTTGCCGGCAATTCTCTCTATTGCAATTCCCTATGTAGCGCCGGTCTCTGCGACAAACGCGTTGTTCGGGGATTTCAGTGCTTTATTTTGAAAGAAGGTTACAGCGCTTGATCTGATAATGTTTTTCACTTAATCCCAATGTTTTTTTGGATCATACTCCATGCCGCACGGCGCTGAGCGCCGCGATTTCCGAGCGCCCATCTCTCCATAGACTACAATGGGCGAAGTAGCTCGCGCTCTGATTGGCCGAGATAGCCAAGGCCCCGCTAGCTCAGCCAATCAACTGTTTGCAGCCTTTTTACTGTATTTTGAACTGTCCCGCCTTGGATTCTGATTGGTGTAAAGTTCTCCATAGGATATAATGGGTCTTTGTCGCTCCTCTTCTGATTGGTCAATAGTTCTCCATAGGTTAGAATGGGTCCCTGTCGCTCCTATTCTGATTGGTCAATAGTTCCCCATAGGTTTTAAGGGTTCACTGTCGCTCCTATTCTGATTGGACGGTTTATGCCGACCAATGAGAATACGTTTCACAATTTGAATTACTGTATTTACCGGCAATTTCCAATATCCTAATTCTTGACTGAGGATATTGGAAAGTGAATGTGTTTTATGTAATTTAAATTTGTAGGTTTCAGCTCTTTTCCTGGGAATGTTGAACACCTTTAGAAAGGCGATTTTGGAATCATACTCCGCACCGACATCTGGAATGATTTCTCGCCGCTCCAGCCTGTCTAGCATCGGAACTGTTTTTCGGCGCAGTCCCGCACGGCGCCTAAGTCTCGCACTGCACCCATGTCCCCGCACTGTGCCCCACACACAATGGTGAGGCGCAGGGAACTTTTCCACGCATGTATGAGTGAACCTCCTCTGAAAGCAAATCATAGGAGCCTCTCCGCACTGCGCCTCAGTCCCCACGCGGCGCCTAACTCACTGGCCAAGCGCGGCGGACTTTTCCCCGCAGGTATGAGTGCACTACCTCCGGCGCCGAATCATAGGCGCAGCCCCGCACTGCGCCTCGGACCCGCACTGCGCCTAAAACACAGGCAAGGCGTGGCGGACTTTACATTGTATGTATAAGCGCGCCCCGGCCCCGACATAAATCAGGTGCAGATTCCGCCGGAAAACTGGCGGAAAGGTGCGCCCCGATCCCGTCGGGATTCATACATGTGGCCCTAAGAATCTAAAGTGTGCTGTGTGTATATATATATATATATATATATATATATATATATATATATATATAAAATATATATAATATATATATTTTATATAAAATTTTTCCTTGTCTCCAACTAAGACTGGCGTGTAGTCTGTTCCTGGGAACTCTGCAGCGTCCACCAAAACACTCTTTCCCCAGCTTCACAGACATCAAACACAACCACTTCCTCAAACCCACCTGACTTCCAGGCTTACATATAGAGATGGGCGAATTGATTCTAACGAAGTGGAATTCATTTAGCATTTCAGGAAAACTTCGATTCTGAACGAAGTCGAAGTTTGGGGTGATTCGCAGGAACAAAGCGTGTTTTTGATTGATAGAATGGCTGCGAGCACATGGCGTTACATGGGGCAAAGAAGTCTGGGAGGAAGAAAGGCGTAGCCTACATGACAATGTGCAGAGAATAAAGCCAATCAGAGACCGGCGGGATTCTGTGGCGTCACCGCACTATATAAATCCGGGCGCTATGCTCACTCCTCACACTACTCTCACTGTGCTGTGTTGGGAAGGTGCTGCCGCCGCTGCTGCTGCTTATGATATCCATACAAAAAGAACTCACTTTTATACAGCGATTTTTGGGGGTGTCACAGCTTGTCTCAGAGACTGCCTTCTCTTATGTTCTAATTCTGATTTTGTGGGGTATTGGAACTGAAGCCCCTGTTGCATCCAATGCAGCTGCATATACATTTAATGCTATCTGATCACTTCTTGAGCACATTGAATATCCAAGGGTTATCAAAGGGCCTGTTCCTGTTGCTTCAGTTAAAGAAACAGCGTTTTTACAATCCAAATGCCACTTAATTTTTGGCACTTCATTTCATTTGCGCAATTTAGATCCAGGGGTTAATTAAGCATTGTTCTGCTGTTGTGGTCACTAAAAGAAATGTTCTTTTTCACCACCAAAGAAGAAATTTTGCCTGTAGCATAATTCATATCCGAAGGTTAATTATGAGTTTTTCTGTTGTTGTGTTCCATAAAATACACGCCATTTTAACATGCTACAAAGCTGGTAATTGTTGGCAGCACATTTCTTTTGCGCAATTTACATCCAAGGGTTAACTAAGCATTTTTCTGCAGTTATACTTAGTAAAAGAAGCGTTCTTTTTCACCGGCAAAAAAAATGTTTTGCCTGTAGCATAATTCATGTCCTAAGGTTAATTAAGCCTGTTTGTGCTTTTATATTACCCAGTGTTTTTAAACGGCACATACAAGTTAATTTTTCCTGCCCATTTGCGGAGCGCAATTTATATCCAAGGGTTACCCAAGCTTATTACTGGGTTTCAAATTTGAGTCAAATACAGGGTGTGTATTTATCATATACAGATATCTTCATCAAACAGTGTCTGTACATTTTAGAACAAACAGTATGTCAGACAGAGAGGTGGCAGACTCTTCACCTGCGAATGGCAGTGGCACAAACATTCCTGGATCAGGCCCAGGTCGCAGCACAGCAAGGTGACGTCGCAGCAGGGTCACTCGGGGGAGGCCACAACTGCCACCCGTCATCTAGCGGCCGTGTGTTTGTTCAGCAAAAACCCAAAGGTTCTTGATTGGTTGACTAGTTTATCCACTTCCTCCCAGATGACATCTGACAACCCCAGCCAAGAGTCGGTTTGGGGAAAATCAACACAACCCTTAGTTTTGGGATGGCCCGGGAGCGGGTCAGCGCCCTCAACTGTCCTCAACCTGCCTCTGTCCCATCCGGTTCCCTCAGCCAGAGATCACTATGTGGTCTGGTTCAGCACCACTATATAGCGAGGATGAACAATTGGAGGAGGGCAGTCAGCAGCTACTTTGCAGCGAAGAAATGGGGCAAATTTTCCCCTGCTTCTTGCAAATAAGCGGCAAAGTATAGATGTGGAGAGTGGCATGGGAGGTCATGTTGTGAGGGGTCAGCCTCTGCATACCAAGACCGTTGGGAGGACAGCAGTGACGATGAAACACAAATCGATGATGATGTAAGGCCGACCGCACTTGGGAGCCGGGTGAAGCAAGGGGGTTCATTATCGTCAGGGAAGAGGGCATCAGATTGCCCGTCAGGCAGCGGCGCAGACAGCAAGTGGGTTGTGTGGCCGTGAGTCAGCAGGGTAGCGCAGTGTGAGGTCGGGAGCCAAGCGGCCACGGGGTAGAAAACCCACTTCGCAGGTCTAAGAAAGTAGCGGCACAGGGGCTCAGCGAGGCAGCGGCGGCAGTAGTCACTCAGTGCGGAGCGTTGGCGGGTAAAATCAGATACTCGGAGGTGTTGGCAGTTCTTTGCTAAGACACCAGAGAGCCGAATATGGGTATATGTAGAATCTGTGGGGAGAAAGTGAAGCGTGGCCAGGAGCTAACGTTGGCACCAAAACCCTACATCAACACATGCAGCGTCACCATCCGGTGGCCTGGGCGAAACGTGGATCAGATGTGGTGGTCCATCCTGCCGCCGCTGCAACAGCAGCAGCAGCGGCCAGTGGCACGCATGCCATTGCAGCCAGTCCATGTCCTTTACGGCCCACTGGGTGAATGTGCTTCCTGCCCAGGCATACCAAAAACTTGGACAGGAGACGCCGCTTTCTCCTCCACTTTGTCAAACTGCGGCTCCAGCGCCAATCTCCGCCTCCTCCTCCTCCACCACCATCTCAGCCTCTACAAGTACTGCTCCATCATACCACATGTGTAGGGCACAGCGGTGTCACGCAGTTCTACACCTGGCTTGCCTCCATGAACAAAGTCACACAGGGGAGGAAGTGCTCCGCGTCATGCAGCAAGAAATCGATGTGTGGCTTTCTCCGCGCCAACTGCAAATCGGAACCATGATGATGGACAATAGGAGGAACATGGTGTCCGCGCTGCACCAAGGAGGGATGGTCTATGCGCCTGACACCTGCAATTGCCGAGGCCATTCGAGGAGGCCACGTTATTTGTCAGTCGCCAGGACTATGGGATGAATAACGTCATTCCACTGCTTCATGTCCTGGAACAGATGCTGAAAAATCTGTCTGGGCAGAGACTACATCTCGCGGCCACTTGAGTCCGGTGGGGACTGAACTGGAGGAGGAGGACGACGACATTGGAGCAGAAGCATTGTCTGGTGAAATGAGTGGATTTTCTACCCAGGTGACAGGAGAGGAGGAGCAGGAGCAGGTAGATGGAAATGAGGAAGATGAGGCAGATGACCCCCAAGCACCGTGGCAGTATACAGTGGAGATGGAGGCAGGGAGCCCCTCAGAGTCACTTGTGCAGATGGCCCGCAGCATGCTGATTTGCCTGGCTAATGACAGCCGATTAGTCACCATCCAGCAGAGGGATGACTTCTGGCTCTCCACCCTATTAGACCCTCGCTACCGGTCCAAAATGGGAGCCTTTTTCCCAGCTGCTGAGAGGGAGGACCAACTCAAATACTATAGGGAAATCCTCCGGAGTCAGTTGGCCGCTGCCTAGGTGCGGCATCGTCCCTCCTCTGACCGGTCTGACGGGGGGGGTCCTCAGCGCTCACGTACGACTGCCGCAGCTGCGGGGGGACGGTGGGGGGGGTCGGAGCAATACCAGCTTCATCAGCAGAAACCTAAGTCTGGAGTCACTGATGAGCAGCTTCCTTCACACGCCAAGTGAGGAGGTCAGTCGCCATCAGCAGCAGCAGGACCTGGAGCAGTTCCTGAACCAACAGGTTGTGGCCTACTTGGACAGAACTCTGCCACCCCAGTTAGAAGATCCGCTGGACTACTGCTGGTGTGTGGCCGCAACTTGCCAAGTTTGCAGTGGAGAAGCTGTCCTGCCCGGCCAGTAGTGTGGCATGAGAGCGGGTGTTCAGTGCGGCGGGGGCCATCGTTAGCCCAAGGAGAACCCACTTGTCCACGGGAAATGTGGAACGACTGACCTTTGTCAAGATGAATCGGGGATAGATCGGCCAGGATTTCCACACACCAATGCCTTAGGCGTCAGACTACATCAGCCATGACGCCTCACCCAAACTGTGAGAAATGAGTCTGGGTTCAAACTACCTGCCTCAGCCACTATTCTGATGCTGCCACCCGCCTGATGCCACACATCTGCTGACAGGTTCTCCATCTGCCTGCCACCATCTTTACCAGGGACTGGTATTGCCACCCACCTCTACACTCTGTCATTGTGCCACTCTATGACCTCATACTGCTGCTGCTGTTGCTGGTGCCGTGACATCCACACTGTGTCATTGTGCAACTCTGACCTCATGCTGCTGCTGTTGTTGCTGCTGCGGTCACCTCTACACCCTGTCATTGTGCCACTCTCTGACCTCATGCTGTTGCTCCTGCCATCACCTCCACTCTCTATCATTGTGCCACTCTGTGGCCTACTTCTGTTGGTGCCACCTCCACACTCTGTCATTGAGCCAATATCTGGCCTACAACAGTTTTTGCTACCTCCAGAATGTCATTGTGTTGCCCCTGTTTCGTGTACCTCATGCTTGTGCATGCTGACCTCACCTCCCCCTCTCTGTTATTGTGCCACTCTGTGGCGTACTCCCTCTTTTGCCACCTCCAGAAAGTCATTGTGCCATTGTCTGACCTCATGCTGCTGCTAGTGGCTCTGCCATGACCCTCCACACTGTCATTGAGCCACTCTGTGGCCTACTCCTGTTTTTGCCACCTCCAGAATGTCATTGTGCCACTGTCTGACCTCATGCTGCTGCTACCGTCACCTCCACTCTCTGTCATTGTGCCACTCTGTGGCCTACTCCTGTCGGTGCCCCCTCCAGAATGTCATTGTGCCACTGTCTGACCTCATGCTGCTGCAGTTGCTCCTGCCATGACCTCCACTCTCTGTCATTGAGCCACTCTGTGGCCTACTCCTGTTTTTGCCACCTCCAGAAAGTCATTGTGCCATTGTCTGACCTCATGCTGCTGCTGTGGCTGCTGCCATGCCCTCCACACTGTGTCATTGTGCCACTCTCTGACCTCATGCTGCTGCTACTGTCACTTCCACTCTCTGTCATTGTGCCACTCTGTGGCCTACTACTGTTTTGTCACCTCCAGAATGTCATTGTTCCACTGTCTGACCTCATGCTGCTGCTGTTGCTACTGACATGACCTCCAAACTCTCTCATTGTGCCACTCATGCTGCTGCTGTGGCTGCTGCCGTGACCTACACACTCTGTCATTGTGCCACTGTCTGACCTCATGCTGCTGCTACCGTCACCTCCACTCTCTGTTATTGTGCCACTGTCCTACTCTGCTGTTGTTGGGGCTGCCGTCCTAAATCTGTCATTGTGCCACTGTCTGACCTCATGCTGCTGCTGTGGCTGCTGCCTAGACTAAACCTGTCATTGTGCCACTGTCCTACTGCTCCAAAAGCATTGCGTGCCTGTGGCTGCTGCCGTGACCTCAACACTGTGTCATTGTGCCACTCTGTGGCCTACTGCTGTTTTTGCCACCTCCAGAATGTCATTGTGCCACTCTCTGACCTCATGCTGCTGACCTCACTGATGTTGCCACCTGAGCCCTCATCTTGTTTTTTTTCCAGCTGTTGCTGCCATTACTTTATAAGGCTATATTCCCGCTTCAGCTTTTTGGTCAGTTTTGCCCTCTTAAGTGCCCAGGGAATTTTATAGTGAAGCGATTCTAAGAGCGGCGGCAGTCATGTGCGTGTCAAACTAAAACACAACATTGTATGAAGACCAAACCAAGCTCCCTCTGCATATTTATGCATGGCACAACGTTCTACAGCACCCTACAGGCTCTGTGCAGCCTGGAAATAGCTGTTTTTTAACGCAATTTGTCCCGAAGCAATTCGGACCAAAACGAATTTTGTCGGAAAATTTGTCGAAGTCACTGAATCGAATTTTTGAGAAATTCGCCCATCTCTACTTACATAGAACAATAAAAATGTGACCTGGCCCTGGAGATCTGGGAGAAGTCCTCCCACCCCGCTCTTGGACTGCTCCTGTGAAAACCAGACCCAGACTACTTGCTGTGCAAGTATACTAACAAAATAAACGTGCGTCAGAAACCTACCGCCGCTAACACCCGGACTTATTGGTTTTCACCTCACCAATGCCAGGGTCCTTAGTGACACGTATCTCTGGTCCACCACAATCCCCTCTGCCCTCTTACATTATATCTTTCCACATTTGTGGATGTTCAAATGCGCTGACAAAGATTCAGGTAAGGTCTATACCTATACTTGCACGCCTACAGATGTAAAACACCTTCATACCATTATTATGACACCAACATTTCCAGGAATTGAATTAGAATTGTGATTGTCAGATAATATTACTCTGTCACAGAGCATTATGTGTATTTGGGTCATCATGCTGCAGCCTAAGAAAAATTGCACAGATGTTTGCTACATCTTTATATCAGCAAGCTATTATAAAAACTATAGACAATTCTCTTCGGTTTCTGACAACCTCACACAGAAAGGCGTATGTATCCATAAAAATGAAATACCGATTGCTACAGCAGGCATGGAACAATATATTTTTTCATCAATTTTAACATCTTTGGAGTAGTAAGAACAGAAGGAAGAAATGTATAGTGGAAACTTATTTTTGGAAATTCTGAAGTTCACTGGCATGACAATTTACTGAGCCAAAGCTCTAGCAAAGATCCACTGTAATACGTGTTCATAGACACAGTGTTGTACATCTATTCAAGGACAGAAGAAAACATATCTAAGCATTTAGTTGATGACATAAGTCTTTTAACAACACATTAGCTCAGACCACAAATGTCTAGTGTTCAGCACTTTAGGTGTCTTAGTTTATAATTTTCATTTGCAATAGATACGAAAAGAATTCTACAGAGATAGTGTGATGCATATAGATATTAGAAAGGATAATGCAGTAGTATATATCAGATGCAAAATGCTATTTGCCTTAGGGATTTGCAAGATAAGAAAAGATTAGCAACATTTAGCAAGTAACTAAAATTTATCCTTAGGGGTTTTTCCTGCACATTGCTGGATTACAATCCATGTTATGTGATCTGTAGTGTGTTGATCATAACCTACAATGGCCTATACTTTACCATCAATTGTTTTTTTAACCATTCAGAAATTTTTTGATATATATTCATATAAAATCATTGCAAAAAAAATTGTGACATACTGCAACACACATTCTAAGTTAATGCTATACTGCCCTACAAAATTAACATAAAGCGAAGCTTACAAAGCAAAACATTGCAAAGCCTAACTTGACAATTAACATACTATGATATTATGGCACAGAAAGTCTTCCAACTTTTCCAATGCTTCTCAATGATTGACATTCAAATCCAAGAAAATATAACTAGGTGCAGTAAGATAGCACTGTTAAGGTAAGCTTTACAACATCCATACTACTGCAGTCTTGCTATACAACATCTGTAATCTGTTTTAGAATGTAAACATGCATAACCCACAAGAGAAGACAGTAAATGTGCTCCTAACTTGTACAGACTTATGGGTGAAAGTACTGTACTATGAAAATACATCAATAGTATTGGGGCTAGTTTACTTCAGTTCTCTGTCAACACCATAAAATATGTTGTTCAGGCTTCAGGAATTCAGAATATTGCTGACTGCAACTTATTTATTACATTGTCCACCATATCTTTAGATTTTTTTACATTGGTAAGCATAATATGCACAGGTCTATTTTATAGACACATAGGCCCTAAACACTGACTGATGTGCACTGTACTCTCTCCTAGTATCAATGGCTCCAGGGTGACATAAGACATGTGTGTAACAGCAAATAATGTGAGATGGTTTAAATACTGAAAGGTAAGTTACCCTTAAATGCAATAATAGTCTGAATTTATATTTCTATTATTTGAACCAAAACCTTTTTTTTTATGCGAGACATCAAAGAAAACAATTTATGGTTTGAAATTGGATGCAAAGAATTCCTACAGGTGTCTCAATTTTTAGAGTTCTCTTTACACGCTCTGAATCTATATAAATAGTGTCAGAAGAGACTGCATAACAACACCGTCTAGGGCAGGATTTGGATTATTTTGCTGTTCAGGCCAAAGCACATTGCTATCATTACAGCAAAAAAAGAGAATTAACAAAAGAAGATAGTCAAAAATTAACTTGAAAAGTGTAGGTTTGTCAGAAAGAAAAATTGCAAAGAAAGTCAAGGGGGCAGTCAGTACAGTTTCCTATACCATTGAAAGGAACTTGAAAACTGGTGGAATCTTTGACAGGAAGAAGTCTGGCAGACTAAGTGCCACTTTAAAAATCAGATGACAAGATTTCAAGCGTCAACAGTTTGTGTTATCTGCACCTCACATTTCAAAGTCTTCAATACAGCTTGAGGCAACAAAAAGCAAACGAAGAAAAGAAAAGAAGATTTATATCTGCAGGTTTGACAGGTTGATTAATTAGAAAAAAAAAGCCACTGCTAAAATTGCAAAATTTAAAAAAAAATGTCTGTGCCAAGCAGCACCTCTAGCTGACTACTGACAAGTTAAAGAAGATGTTATGGACTGATGAATTCAAAATTAGGAGTCTTTGATACACAGTCAAGCAGGTAGAAACATGATGGTCTGGGGCTCTTTTGCTCGATCCAGACTTGTGAACTTGTACAGAGTGACAAAAGGGGTTATCATAGCATTTTTATGTATCATGCATTACCCTCAGAAGGATGCCTAATTGGTCAAGGGTTCATATTGCAGCAAGACAATAATTCAAAACATACTTCTGAAATATGTAGGTAGAGAAAAAGAAGCCAGTAGACTTCAAAGAATGGAATGGCCTGCACAGTCTCCAGACTTTTGTGTGAACTTTTGCAATGATGTTTGAAAAAAAAAAATTAATAATATCTGAAAGCAGCTGTAGAAAAAAATGCCACAGTTGGGACTCTGAGATTGGGACTCTGAGATTGAGAAAAATGCCACAGTTGGGACACAGGTGCAACAGCATTCTAGCTTTTTCAGAGAAATAACCCATTGGTGACATTCTGCTATCTAGCTTTGCTGTGTGTGTTCCATGATATACAGTACTACTATTCATATTTTTAATTATTGCTTATTTTGCTGCTGTTTCAGTTTCCCGTGAATGTGTGGTGGGAGCCCTTTAATTTTGTTATGAGGGCCTGATAACTTCAAAGTATGCACCTGAAAGGAGGTACACTATCTTATGGAGTATATTAATCGCTTAATGATGAAGCCTTTTTTGACCTCCCTGACAGCCTCATTTTTGAAAAATGACGTGTCACTTCATGTGGAAATAACTTTTTAATACTTTTATTTATTCATGAGATCCAGAGACTATTTTCTCATGATACATTGTGCTTTAAGTTAGTAATAACTTTTGGTCCACACAATCCTTGTTTATGTGTGAAAAATTTCAATATTGAGAAAATTTTGAAACAAATTGCCATTTTCAAAGTTCATAAATGTAGCATTAACCATGCAATGAATCTCAAAAAATTAGAAGATCATTGAAAATTAGAGGTTCTCCAGGACTATCTTTTTATTTGTTATAGGGCTCACAAATGTTTTATATTAAACCTAGTAATTCATACTGTAATGAGTCTATACAATATATGGGTTTCGCTATTTGACTTAAATTATTGATATCAATTTTTTTTAAATAATATTAAAATGTTTTGAGATGCACTAGTATGTTAATTTTATATTGGCATAATTTTTTAAATATCCTATTATTTTTTTACGACATAACGGGCTTATAAATTCAGTTGCAATTTGTAACATTTTCAAGAACATTCGCAACACTGTTTTTTTTTTTTTACGAACCAGTCCGGTTCTGACATAGCTTTGAGGGGACCTGTATGTTAAACATTCTCATTAATGACTCCATCTAAAAAAATTAACTGCACTGAATATGTGTGAGGTTGTAGTTAGTATATTACAGAAAAATCCACGGGACTCCAAAATCATGTTAATTATGTGCAGTTTTATTCTGTAATGGTATTACATTTGCAGATCATGCAGATTAATGTGAAAAAAGGTCTAGTTTACTGTACAAGATTTGTTCAACAATAACAACAGATGTCAAACATGTCAATTGTTGACGTTTCGGCATCTGGTTCCTTTCTCAAGCAACATCGAATAGATGTATGCGGAGGAGAGTCCAAAAGGACTGTAGGTAATGTAGAACACTGGGGAATAGGTGTTTGTAGGTGCAGGTAATCATGTATGGGAAGGGTCCAATAGAAAGAGGGAAGTAGTAGACAAAAAGGGGATAAGCCAGTACTCTGGTTTAGTGGTGAGCGCTCCAGTAGAGAAGGGGAAACAATGTCTTTTCCTTTACTCCTAGCCCTACACAGAGCCAATTGAGGTGTTTCCGTTTCTCTCCTGGAGTGCTCACCAATAGAGATGAGCGATTGTGTCAACTATCGTTATCGATTCGTTAGTTGATATCGGCAATTATCATGACGATATCCGATAGTCGATAACAGATTATCGCCGATGACTAGTGTTGAGCGATTATTATCGACAAAGTTGAAATCGGCACGGTATTTACGTTGATCGCATTTTGTCGATCACGCGATAATTTAGGTTAAAATCTGTGTATAATCTATTAATATCGTGCCATTTTCGGCGCTTCCTGTCATTTTGGCGGCCAGAAAATCAGCTTACAGAATAGAGCAGGGTGAGATGTGTGTGCAACGACATGACTGGGATGTGTATGGTTGCGATTGGCTGGAAAAATCACATGACCTCGTTTTACATAGAACAGCCCTTTCTGTTCATGATCAGTGTGTGTCAGCGTCTCATAGCAGTAGGACGTGTGCACTGCCTCTGTCCAAACAGCTCAGCAAATAGCTCAGCGAAATTATTCTATTTTTTCACAGAGACAGCTCTACTTTTAGCTGTGATCTTTAGAACTTAGTTAGATCAGAGATTTGCAGATTTTAGGTAGTTAGGCAGAGAATTTTAAAGGAGCATCTACCACTGTAAAGTCACGGTAGGGGGGGGGGGGGGCGGGCGAACACAGACAAGCTCAATAAAGGATACTGGATATTGTACAGCCAAAACTTTGTTTAGACATTGCATTGCCTTATATTAGGATACAGATCTTTTCTAGTAACTGCAGGTCTATTTGTTAGGTGCAAAACTCCACTTTTATTATCAGTATACATTTCAGATAGGTGTTCTTTTTCAATTTTGCCCAATCCAGCTTTGTTGATAGAGCCACCTTGCAGTTAAATTTGAATCCCGCAATTTTGTAGTCACCACAGGTTGATAGGTGCCAAAAAATACCTTTTATTATCCTGTATACATTTCAGATACGTGTTTTTTTCATTTTGGCGCAGGCCAGCTTTGTTGATAGAGCCACCTTGCAGTTAAATTTGAATCCAGCAACTTTGTAGTCACCACAGGTGTACTGATAGGTGCCAAAAATACCTTTTATTATCCGTATACATTTCAGACAGGTTTTTTTTTTCACTTTTGGTCAGTCAAGCTTTGTTGATAGATCTACTTTGCAGTTAAATTTGAATACAGCAATTTTGTAGTCAATACAGGTGAATTGATAGGTGCCAAAAATACCGTTTATTATTCGTATACATTTCAGACAGGTGTTTTTTCACTTTTGGTCAGTCAAGCTTTGTTGATAGAGCTACTTTGCAGTTAAATTTGAATACAGCAATTTTGTAGTCACCACAGGTGAATTGATAGGTGCCAAAAATACTGTTTATTATCCGTATACATTTCAGACAGGTGTTTTTTTCACTTTTGGTCAGTCAAGCTTTGTTGATAGAGGTATCTAGCACTTAAATTTGAATACAGCAATTTTGTAGTCACCACAGGTGAATTGATAGGTGCCAAAAATACCGTTTATTATCCGTATACATTTCAGACAGGTGTTTTTTTCACTTTTGGTCAGTCAAGCTTTGTTGATAGAGCTACTTTGCAGTTAAATTTTAATACAGCAATTTTGTAGTCACCACAGGTGAATTGATAGGTGCCAAAAATACCGTTTATTATCTGTATACATTTCAGACAGGTGTTTTTTTCACTTTTGGTCAGTCAAGCTTTGTTGATAGAGCTACATTGCAGTTAAATTTGAATACAGCAATTTTGTAGTCACCACAGGTGAATTGATAGGTGCCAAAAATACCGTTTTTTATCCGTATACATTTCAGACAGGTGTTTTTTTCACTTTTGGTCAGTCAAGCTTTGTTGATAGAGGTACCTAACACTTAAATTTGAATACAGCAATTTTGTAGTCACCACAGGTGAATTGATAGGTGCCAAAAATACCGTTTATTATCCATATACATTTCAGACAGGTGTTTTTTTCACTTTTGGTCAGTCAAGCTTTGTTGATAGAGGTACTTTGCAGTTAAATTTGAATACAGCAATTTTGTAGTCACCACAGGTGAATTGATAGGTGCCAAAAATACCGTTTATTATCCGTATACATTTCAGACAGGTGTTTTTTTCACTTTTGGTCAGTCAAGCTTTGTTGATAGAGCTACTTTGCAGTTAAATTTGAATACAGCAATTTTGTAGTCACCACAGGAGGATTGATAGGGGCCAAAAATACCGTTTATTATCCGGTTACATTTAGAAGGTGTTTTTTTTTTTTTGGGCAGTTAAGTTTGTTTATAGAGGTACCCGCACTTACATT
>JAODAL010074518.1:0-14341 GCA_025379985.1 Phyllomedusa bahiana
CTTTTTAAAACCCACAAAATTTATGTACGATAGCGTTATCCCGCCAACAAATAGTTATACTAATTACCCACCTATATGTCGAATACATATACCATGCTTTTTAACGCTCAGCTAATCTACCTGGTAAGCCCATGGTCTTAGGCCTTAAACCTACCAGGCATCGGCCCCTAGTGCGGGGCTCAGAAGCTGTCCTGCCGGCCGTCATGTCGGGGGATCGTGTAGAGAGGTTAGTTATTTCTTTCTTTTTTTTCTACTAATGTTGCCTACCAACTGTCTATCTTACTACTTACATATGTGGGGCCCACCTGTAGCCTATCTACCTACCTACCTACCTACCTACCTACCTATGTGGGGACCACCTTTAGCCTATCTATCTAACCATGTGGGGCCCACCTATAGCCTCTTTACCTACCTACCTATGTGGGGCTCACCTATAGCTTATCTGCCTACCAATGAGGGACCCGCCTATAGATTGTCTACCTATCTAGAGTTGAGACCAGAAGTTTACATATACTATATAAAAAGACACATACGCATATTTTTCTCAGTATCTGACATGAAATCAGAATAAACCTTACACATTTTAGGTCAATTAGGATTACCAAAATTATTTATATTTGCCAAATGCCAGAATAATGAGAGAATTTTTAAGGCATTTTTATTACTTTCTGTTTACATACACTAGGATTGCTATGCCTTTAAACAATTTTGGACAGCCCATATGATGATGTCAATATCTATCTTTGCAGATGATATTAAGCTCTATAAAGTAATCAACACAATAGAGGATAATGTGTTATTACAAAGGGATCTGGATAAGTTGGAGGCCTGGGCAGAGAAATGGCAGATGAGGTTTAATACAGACAAATGCAAGGTTATGCACATGGGGAGGAACAATCCATTACATGATTACATGTTAAATGGAAAAACGCTAGGTAAAAGTGACATGGAGAAGGACTTGGGAATCGTGGTGGACAGTAAACTTAATTATAGCAGCCAGTGTCAGACAGCAGCTGCCAAGGCAAATAGGATTCTGGGTGTATTAAAAGGGGCATAGATGCACATGATGAGAACATTATTCTCCCATTATACAAGTCACTGGTTAGACCACACATGGAATATTGTGTACAGTTTTGGTCACTGGTGCACAGGAATACATTGTAGAGCTTGAACAGGTACAAAGGCGGGCAACAAAAATAATAAAAGGACTGGGTGGACTCCAATACCCAGAAATATTAGCAAGATTAGGGTTATTTAGTTTAGAGAAAAGACGGCTTTGGGGGGACATAATAAATATCTTTAAATATATTAAAGATCAATATAGAGATCTCTCTCAAGATTTATTTATACCCAGGACTGTCTTAAGAACAAGGGGGCATCCTCTACGTCTTGAGGAAAGAAAGTTTCTACATAAACATAGAAAGGGATTCTTTATTGCTAGAGCAGTGAAACCGTTGAACTCTCTGCCAGAGGAAATTGTCATGGTCAATTCAATAACAGAGTTCAAAAAGGGTTTGGATACATTTCTGGAGTGTAATAATATAACAAGTTATAGTGACTAGGATTCTGGAGAAGGTTGTTGATCCAAGGATTATTCTGATTGCCAGATGGGAGTCGGGAAGGAATGTTTTTCCCTAAAATGAGGACAATTGGCTTCTGCCTCATTAGGTTTTTTTGCCTTCCTCTGGATCAACACTTTAGCACAACAGGCTGAACTGGATGGATGTCTTGTCTTTTGTCGGCCTTACAAACTATGTAACTATGTAACTATGTCTTTAGAAGCTTCTGATAGGCTTATTGGCAACATATGAGTTAATTCGAGACACACCTGTGGATGTATTCTAAAGCACACCAGAAATACAATGCTTCTGTGTGTAATATCATGGGAAAGTCTAAAGAAATCAGGCAAGATATCAGGAAGAGAATTGTGGACTCGCACAAGTCTGGATCATCCTTGGATGCAATTTTCAGATACCTGAAGGTGCCCCCTTCATCTGTATAAACAATTATACACAAGTACAAACAAGATGGGAATCTCCAGCCATCATACCACTCAGGAAGGAGATGGGTTCTGTGTCTCAGAGATGAACGTGCTTTGGTCCGACATGTGCATATTAACCCAAGAACCAAATCAAAAGACCTTGCGAAGATGCTGGTGGAAGCTGGTAAGATTGTGTCATTATCCACAGTGAAACAAGTACTGTATCAACATGGGCTAAAAGGCAATTCTGCCAGGAAGAAGCCATTACTCCCAAAAAAAAAAAATATATAAAAGCCAGATTAATGTTTGCAAATGTAAACAGGAACAAAGACCTACATTTTTGGATACATGTCCTATGGTCTGACGAAACTAAAATTGAACTGTTTGGCCATGATGACCATCATTACATTTGGAGGAAAAAGGGAGAAGCTTGGAACACCATCCCAACTGTGAAACACAGGAGTGGCAGCATCATGCTGTGGGGTTGTTTTGCTGCAGGAGGGACTGGTGCACTTCACAAAATAGATGGCATCATGAGGAAAGAAGATTATATTGCAATACTGAAGAAACATCTCAAGGAAGTTAAAGCTTGGGTGGAAATGGGTCTTCCAAATGGACAAAGACCCGAAGCATACTGCCAAACTGGTTAAAAATTGGCTTAAGAATAATCAAGTCAATGTTTTGGAGTGACATCACAAAGCTCTGGCCTCAATACTATTGAAAATATATGGGCAAAGCTGAACAGGCAGGTGCGAGCAAGGCAACCTACAAACATGGCTCCGTTACACCAGTTCAGTCAGGAGGTATAGGCCAAAATTCTTACCAACTGTTGTGAGAAGCTTGTGGAAGGATATCCAAAATGTCCTAAAAGGGCAATGCTACAAAATACTAATGTAATGTATGAAAATTTTTGACTTTGCAGAAAGTAATAAAAATGCATTATCTCTGTCATTATTCTGGCATTTGGCAAATATAAATAATTTTGGTAATCCTAATTAACCTAAAATGGGTAAGGTTTATTCTGATTTCATGTCAGATAGGGAGAAAAACATGCATATGTGTCTTTTTATACAGTGTATGTAAACTTCTGGTTTAAAACTGTACTACCCCCTCCCACACTCCATTCAAAATTTTGGGATCCCCAGACAATTTTGTGTTTCCCTGAAAACTCATACTTTTATCAAATGATTGAAAAATTTAAATAAAAATTCGTCCAGACATTGACAAATTAAAATAATGTTTTATTTGAAATAATAATTTTCTACTTCAAACTTTGTTTTCATCAGAAATCCCCCTTTGCAGAAATTCCAGCATTGCGCCCTTTTGGCATTCTAGCTTTTAATTTGTGGGTAATCTGGAAAATTTCACCCCATGCTTCCTAAAGCCCCCCCACAAGTTGGATTCTTGAGGGGCATTTTTGCGTACCAAGGGCAAGCTGCTTCCACAACACCCAAATGGTTTTTGAGATCTAAGACGCGCTGGCCACTCCATTACGGGATAGAAACCAGCTGCCTGCTTCTTCCCTAAATAGTTCTTGATAATTTGGGTAGTTTTGGGGGTCATTGCCCTTTTTGCGGATGAAAGGGCTCCAATCAAGTGCTGTCCACGGGTATGGAGTGATAGCTTTCTTATTCAAAACCCCTTTTTACCTTGTACAAATCTCCCATTTTACCAGCACCAAACAAACCCAACCAGCACATACCTCCACAGCTTGCAGTGGTGTCGCACTTTCCAGATCTTTTCAGTTGTTCGCGTCAAACAAATGTTCTTCAAACAGTCAAACTTCGTTCGTCTGCCAAACAATTTTTTCCAATTTTCCCCTCTGTCCAATGCTGTGTTATTTACCCATTTTAAAATCTTTTCCTTTTATTAGCCAGTCCAGTATGGTTTTTTTTTTGCCACTTGCCCTAAAGGCAAGCATCTGCACTATAACTTTGACACTGGCTTTTTGGGGGTTTCATTTAAGAAGCTTCCTTTTGAGGACCTGTGAGGGCGTTTTTCTCAAACTAGAGACTCAATGTACTTGTCTTGTTGCTCATTTGGGCGGGGGGGCCCCCACTCTTTTTCACTCCTGGTTAAGCCTGTTTGTGCTCCCCTCTAAAGGAGTAGTACACACCTTTGTAGAAAATTTTTCATTTTCTTGGGAAATTTCTGAGGGAATGCCTCTCTGTCTGACAAGAATAGACTGTTGATTTGTAATGTGTGTGTGTGTGAAAAAAATTTTAAATAAAAAATATTTATTATAATATATATATTACTTAAGTCCAAATTTGAAAATAAATATACATTACTGTTAAAAAGTTTGGGGTCACTTAAAAAAATTTCCTTATTTTGAAAAGAAAAGCACAGTTTTTTTTCAAGAAGCTAACATTAAATGAATCAGAAAAACATTATACATTGTAAGTGGTAAAAGGGGCTATTCTAGCTGCAAAACCCGGTGGGAAAACAATATCTACATGGTTATGGAGGCCCATTTTCCAAAAACCCTCAACCCCTTTCTAATGGTACATATAAATGGTATATATATATATACTGCTGTTGCCAATGGTTTAGACATTGATGGCTGTGTGCTGAATGATTTTGAGGGCAAACCAAATTTACACTGTTATACAAGCTGTACACGGACTACTTTACATTGTATCAAAGTGAAGTGTCATACTTCTAGACAGATAGATAGATAGATAGATAGATAGATAGATGGATAGATCTACACAAACAGCGCCGTACCCAGAACAGTAAAAAATAGAGAAAATCCAACATAACCTCGTGTCCAAAGATAAAAATGTTCCAAAACTTTATTATAAATGCTTCTTAAAATTTCAACATTTTCAATACAGCGACGCGTTTTTTGGGGGAGCTCCTCTGAAACGCGTCGGGGTGTATTGGGAAAATGTTGGAATTTTTAAAAAGCATTTATAAAAAAGTTTTGGGAAAGTTTTTGTCTTTGGCACAAGGGTTTCCCCTGAATTTTTCTCTATTTTTTTTTATGTTTTTGGAAGGGTTTCTTCATGCCCTTTCCCGGGCGTTCCCTATCATGATTGACCAGGTGAGCTGACTATACTATGTTCTTTTTTGTACCTAGAACAGTGTTTGCCCCTGGCAGGAAAAGGAGGAACCTTTTGATGTTTTTCTACTATTTGATACAGCCCTTGACAAACGAACATAGCTGTCTTACAAAATAAGAAGTGTTGTCTTGGAAGCACATGAACAGAGAAGTTGCAGTTTTTTGGCCTTTAATACCTCTGATAATGAAGTAAACTATAAAAAGATTACAAATGTTATGTACACTAAATGACTTTAGAGAACAATTCCTGTAGATGTTACAAAATTAGAAAACTTCAGTGTCAGAAAAGTTGAGTAAATTAAAATAAATCATTCAAGGTCAACATTCCTTGTTATGCTAGTCAGAATACAACCATAAAATTTTAGAAATTTATTTCTGCATGAAAACAGTAATGTATATTTCTGTTAACTAGTATTATTGTTCATGGTTTTTCTATAGTAATAGGCAACTGTTGTCACATTTAGAATGCGTCATTATAGTTGAAGGTCTCAACTTGCGCTAGAACTGTGTTTTCATGCAATAACAAGCAGTGCCTGAATTATGATGAAATGAAAATGTATTTAGAAACATGGAAACAGCTTTCACTGAATTGTTTCTCATTTCCATAACAGAGAACAGCTTGTTGGTAGGTGTCAAGCAGTGAGAAAGCAAGAGAGCTTCATTTGCATAATGGATATTAGGGAACAATGAAGAATGTGAACATATAGGCATGTTCGCACTGCAAGAGTAAGCCCAAGTTTATTAAAGACTCCTAGCAACATAGCTGGCTGTAAGAAGGAGCCTTATGGACTGGATTGATGTCAAGCAGATTGATAAAAGTCTGCCTTAAGTTAATGCCTACAGTATTGTGTTTCCATGGTACTAAAATATCGCAAGATTAAAATGTGCTTTACAGATTAAAAAATGGGGCACATACTGCTAAGTTTTTATATATAGTATATAAAAACTATTATACATAATATCATCATTAATAATCCTATATACATCCATTTATGTATTAAACCCTCCCACATTTTTTATTTTTACCAGTGGGTGACATATTCCATTGTATGCCTTTACAGTAGGATAATTTACAGCCATCTGCTGGAAGTATAGATTAGGAGTGTCTCTCAATTGATGGAAATATGAATACGGTATAACTTCCACGGGGAGGTGTTCTTACCTACTCCTCCTCTTTATACCTGCAGTTTCCTCCATACTGGCAATTAAATACAAATTAATGCAAAACCTATCAATGAACAGTGTGCATTAATTCTTGAGTTTTCCTCTCCTGTCAAACTGTTACAAATTTTATTTGTTTATGGGAAGGATAACTACCAATAAGACTCTCATTATAGCTTTGTTTTTCTTAGCTTGCCTAGGCTCCTAAGTCATCTGCTCAAGTGTTCCAGATCACTCACCAGTCAGGAGGAGGCTAAACATAACCAGAACACATTTACTTTCAGAAAAATAAGAAATTAATTTACAAGCATTCTTGATTTTTTTTTGTAAAAAAAAACATTGGAAAAAAAGCTGGTGAAAGAATCCAGAAAATCTGGATCCAATTCTAATTTGAACAAACAACAATTATAAATCACTATTTTTTTTTTCATGAATCACGTCATTTGTGTGCCCTGAATAACACAATTTATATTAGTTATACATTGGTTATTTTTTCTGGTAATTGCTCTATTTTGTATACATTAGAAATGACAAACTCAAATTATTACATGAGCATTTTTTTGTTAATTGCACCTTTTAGCTATCACGAGCTGACACATGGGATGCAGTAGCATCCATTTATTTCTTCACTGCTCTGTGCAGTTGCTGTCTTCCACTCTTGGTCAGCCCATGCTCCTATTCGTTCCCTTGCTGCCCCCTAGTGAGTATGCGCTGGTCCTTACAAAACTTAAAGGGGATTACCCGGGGTTAAGTTTTCTAGAACACTAAAAACAGCTTTTTTATTGAAAGTAAAGATTTCCACTACCTTCAGTGTTTCTTTTTTTTTTGCCCCCTTTGTTCTCTATAAAAAGATCATAAAACTTTTGTTGGGGGAGTGTCAGTAATTCTCCTGCAGCTATTTCCTACAAGTCCCAGAATCCATTGCAATTACAATCTATTAAATCCCTGAACCCACCTCCTAATCCTTCTAGCACTGTTTATTATACTTCTCAGACATGTACATCACTTTCCCCCTGCATCTCTGCCCGGGTTAATTTTTCTGACTGCCCCCGCGGCGTGTTAAAATTCAGTGCACCAATCATTTAACATGGTAAAAAAATTCTTTTCTCATTCAAATATGTAAACATGTACAAATTGTGACTTCGGTGGGATCCGCTGGACCCCGAAAAGCGAGGGTAGTTAAGCCACGCCAGGGAACGGAGTCTAAAGCCCCCGGTTTTTACCAGCCCCCGCCGAAAAGCAGGATGAACTTGCTGCGGCTGGGGACCATCGTTACCCCTGACGGACTTTTTTTGGGTGGCACCGGGGTACTGCGTGGTACAGAATCTAATCCCAAAGGCTAGTCAGGAACGGGCAGAAGGTCAGGGGCAGGCGGCAAACAGGAAGGTCAGGAAACTAGGGGAAGGGACTTCAGATAAGCAAAGGGGACAAAAGGACACCCAAACTCTCACTAACACCCCCAAAAATCTGGCAACCGGGTTCCGGGGGCGATAAAATTAATGGGACCAGCCCCCCCAGCAAAAGCCAATTACCGGACAGGGCCCCTTTAAATTTAAACCACCTCCGGGGCCCCCGCTGGGGGGCCGCTGCGCACGCCCGGCCCGGGACAGACAGGAGCGCCTTTTAAACCGAGCGGGGCCAGGAACGAGCCGGGGCGGGGGGGACGAGGGGGGCCCGCGGGTAAACCGCAAGCCCGGCCCGGCCCGGGCAGGCGGGGAAAAACGGCCGCAGGGGCAGGGGTCCCCCGCGGCCCTATGACAGTACCCCCCCCTTAGGTCTCCCCCTTCTTTTTTTTAACCACCAGGAACTGGAGACAAATTGCCTTCCGGCTCCCACAATGCCCCCTCTGGCCCGAACCCCTTCCAGTCGAGAGAAAGAACCGTTTCCCCCCTCACGTCTTCTGTCCACACCTCCTTGACCTAAAAAGATGTCATCCGATTCGGCCACGGGGAAAAGGGCCGAGACAGATCTACGGGAAACGATTCCAGCCCCACAGGTTTTGAGGACGGACATGGAAGGCGTTCGGGACAACGCAAGTTGGAGGCAAGGGAGCTTTGTAGGACAACCGGGTTAAGCTGACGCAGTACCACAAAAGGGCCCCCCAAATTTTAGGGCCCAACTTGAAAGCTGGAAACCCTTTAAAAAAACGAATTATCGGGGCCGATAGCCAAACCTTCACCAGGCTTAAATACAGGGGAGGTCTGGGTACCATCGGCCAAACCCTATACAGAGAACTAAAAGGCAGGCCTGACGAGTGACCTGCCAAGGACTTTTTTTCCGTACTTGGGCATCCCCGGAGGAACGTGACAGAAATGCTAGGGGGAAGGTGGGCGGGGATGTAACCCAAAACAAAAAAAAAGGGGGCGGCTTTAGCCGCTCCGGTCTAGGATTTTCCGCCCAGGGGAAAGGTCAGACCAAATTATTTTTCCGGGGGCAACACAAATGTCGCAGATAAGCGCTAAGATTTGGTTTGACCCCTCCCCCTGCCCTTTGGGTTTTCTGGAGGGGTCAAGACGAACATCCGCTGGACCCTAATGAGTATACAGAGCCCGAAAACTTAGACACAAACTGATCCCCATAAGGGGTGATTTTGCGGGGGGGAGCCCATGAAAACCAAAAATATGGGGGAAAAAGAGCTGGGCTTCGGGGGTGAGAGGGTAACCGGCAAGGGCACAAAAAGACCTTTTTGGAAAACCTGTCAACCACCACCCAAATGACCATGTTTCCGGTGAGGGGCAGGTCAGTGACAAAGTCCATACAATGGGCCCCCTTCTCAGGCACGGGGGAGGGGCAGAATAACCCGGGGGTCGAGGCGAGGGACTTGTTACAGCAAAGAGGCACGGGGCAGAGACAAAGTCCCCCGAACTCTTGCATGAGAGTGGGCCACCAGTATCTGGAATGATTGTAGGGATTTGGAACCCAGGAGGGCCCCGCATTTTGGGACAATTTGCCCCCTTTTAAAGGGTTTCTGACCGAAAAGCGGGAAAAGGACGTGGGTCTTCCCGGGGGTACCTGTAGAAGGTTCACGGGAGAAAGCAGCAAGAAGCCTTTCCCAGGGGAATAAGTCTGTAGGGGGCGGCTCCAACCTACCAAAAGAGGATCGGGGAAAGAGCGTCGCCCTGACGTTTTTTTCACCGGGGGGGAAGTGTGGGAAAGAAAAAAAACAGCGAGAAAAAGCGACCACCTGGCTTGTCGGGGATCAAGCGCTGGGCAATTGAGATAAAAAGGTTCTTCTGACCCTGTATATTTCGATGGGGTTGAGACCCCCCTTCCACGGTACGCCTTCTTCGGGGCCAATTTTTTAATAGCAAGGAGTTCCCGGTCCCCCAATGGTGAGTTGCGCTCACGGGGGTGAAGGCTTGGAGAAAAACCCACAATTTCCCGCAACTTCCCCGGGGAGTTTCTGAAAAAAAGAACGGCCCCGGCAAATGGGGAGGCGTCGTTTTTCTAAGACAAACGGGCGCTGGGGGCCCGGACAAGAGAACGGGGCAAAACAATGCGGCTTTCAGACGTTTTTAACCCTCTTGGCCTGGGGAGGCCAGGATTTGGGGTCGGCACCCTTCTTGGGGGGGAAAACCAAGGCTGCCACCAGAGATGAAAAGGGGAATAAATTGCCTATAAAGCGGGCAAAGCCTACAAAAAGTAATGGTCCGAAGGGCCCATGGAAGCATTGAGGACTCGAAGCTTGGTGGGTCCATTTTAGCCCTTGATCGACAATTCCCCTAAAAAAGGGCAGTGAGGTGCGTTAAAAAAACAGACACTTTCCCACTTGGCATAAATTTTGGGGACTCCGAGACTCTGGCACCTGGGGAAACGGGTGACGGGGGGTTCCAGGTCTGGAAATAAGAGAATGTCATCCGATAACAATAACCAAACATAAAAAGGCCCCGGAAATCTCATTCAAAAAAGTTTTGGAAAACCCGGGGGTTACAGAGCCCAAAAATGGATAACGAATACTCGAAATGGCCATCAGGGGTTTTTAAAAGCTGTTTTCCATCGCACCCTTCGTAAATCAATTGTGGGGCTCCCACGGAAAACCAATTTAGAAAAATTTTTGCGCCACGTAGGCGGTCAAAAACCGGGAGAAAAAAGGGGAAGGGGGTACCGATTCTTGACTTTTTATTTTGTTCGGGCCACGGTAATCGATACACCCGAAGGGTCCCATCTTTCTTCTCGACAAAGAAGAATTCGGCTTACAGGTATGAAACTTACGAAGAGCCCTTTCGTAGGTTCTCTTGGATATAGTCGGTCATTAGCCCCTTTTCTCCCGGGGCGGGAAAACGGGAAACTCTACCTTTTAGGAGGGGTAGTCCCAGGGAAATCAATTTGGGGAATCCCAAAGGGCCGGTGCGGGGGGCAAAAGATTCGGGCCCGTTTTTTCGGAGAAAACATCAGCATAGTCCTGGGAAGGGGCGGCAACCGGCAGAGACTTTGAGGTTTGGGAACGGGAAACTAAAACGGGGGGCGCCCGAAGGCATCGTGAGTGACAGGGCCGGACCCCAACGAAAAATCCGCCTGTGTTCCCAAATTTAGGGGCGGAGCATCTTTTTTGCAACCGGGGGGGGCCAGGGGATCTCAGAAAAGGATCGAGGGAGTACGAAGAACTACATAATTCCCCGATGTAAGCCCCCAATCTGCAAGATAGGGGGGAGTGCAGAACCAATGGCATCCTTGAGGCATTTCCCCCCTGACAGGACCGAAAAGGGTTTCTGCGGGAGGGCACTGGAACCGGTCAGAACACCAGTGAGGCTAATAAGTTACCGGCGGACCCCGATCGAACGGTGGTGGAAGGGGCGCCGGCGAGGGGTTTCCCCAAAGAACCAAAAGGGGCAACGGGAAAGGGGCGCACTGACCCAGGGGTTTCCTCTCCTACGAGCCCTAGTGGAAGTTTCCCGGCGACCGGACAGTCTCCAATGAAGTACCGGAACCGCCGCAGTAGAAGCACAAATGCCCAACGTCGCTGCGACTTCCTCCGGGTCAAATGTCCCCTTTCCCCCTCATAGGTTGTCCTCAAAACCGTTGGGGGAAAGTGGGGGGCTTGGAAGACAGGGGCTAAGCGAGGTAGCCGGGGGTCGGGGGACTCCGGGGCGGAGCTCCCGTTTTCTCCCCGGCAAAACGGATATCGTCCGGGGGGCTAACCGAATCAGTTCGTCCAAGGAGGGAGGCAGGTCGCGACCCCGACTCGCCCCAATACGTCCCAAAGGCCTTGCCAGAAAGTACCACCCGACCCTTGTTCCAGGGGATTCCCCAGCAGGTGCGGAACGACAGAGTAGTGTCCCACAGTGGATCCCCTGAGGAGGCGGGCATGCTGGGCAAAAAGAGGAGGTGCGACCGGGTTTCCTCAAAACATCCGGAACCCCGAGGGAAAACTTTTCAAGTTACCGTTAGGGGGGTTTCCCCCGGCCCACAGCGAGTGGCCCCAGCCCCAAAGGGTTCGCCAGTTAGGAGGCTAATAATAAAGGCATTTTAGCCCCTCGTGACAAATTGATGCCCAGCATCTCGAGGTATAGCAGACTTGAAAACCTCTGCACTTCTTGGGGGCTCCATCTAGCGGCGGGGGGCGGCAGATAGAGAAGGTCCCGGTGCCAGAGCAGGAGGAGCTGAGGCTGCAGAGCAACTGGCAGTGGGGGCGGCAGCGGCCGCAGGCGGAGGTAGGGGAGCCCAATTTTTTCATCAGGCTGCGAGTGGTCATGCGCTGACCTCTGCTGGGCGCGGGTCGAACGTCCCCGGGGTTGGGAAAAAGGTACCCTGGCGGAAAACCATGGCCAAATTTTAACTGGCGGTTAGTGGGTCCCCCCTGGACCCCGCAACGATGGTGTTAAGCCACGAAGGGAACGGATTCAAAAGCCCCCCCGGTTTTCACCGAGCCCCCGCAAAGCGGGGTGGACTTCTGCGGCGTGAGGCTACCGGTCGTTTCCCCCGAGTGACTTGCTTTTCCGTGGCGACCGGGGACTGCGTGGAAGAATCGAAACCAAAGGCGAGCAGGAACAGGGAGAAGGGCAGGCGCGGCAAACGGGAAGGCAAAAAGTACGGAACGGACTGGTACACGATAACTACGGACACAAGGGAACTCCAAACTTCCCCCCCTAAGCCCACCAACAAACGGCAAAAAGGTGCCGGGGGCGATAAATTTAAAAGGAACCAACGCCCAGCAAAAAGCCAAAAACCGGGAACTTTCCCTTTAAATTTAAAAACCCCCGCCGCGCCCAAAAGGGGGCCGCTAGGGGGCGCGCTTTTCCCCCAAAAGGCCCCGGACAGACAGGAGCGCCCTTCACCCGGGGGGGGGGCCAGGTAAGCGAGCCCGCTTTGGGACAGGGTGGCCGCGGTTACCGCAATCCCCCACGCGGCCCTGGGGAGGTAGGGAAACGGCCCCAAGGGCTGGGTGCCCGCGGCCGCCCGACAAAATGTTTATGATTTGGTTTTTTATATTTCCCCCTTTTAAAAGTACATTCATCCCCCACAGCAGGCACACAGCTATCCCACATTGTAACTCTAATTGCTGTGGGAATGGCCCCTCACCCAGCTTTCCTATACACTGGGTGCCTATCTAGCATCCAAGAAAGGTGGGGATGCCCCCCACAGCAAACATTTTTGTCATGGGAAAACTGTAGCCTTTTTGTACGGGGGTGTCATTTCCTCTTTGCACACAGTGATGTCAGGGCAGTGTCTCATGATGCTTTACCCTGGCACCACTACTATATAAAGAGCAGTAGGCAGACTTTTTCCTGACTGATATTGGATAATCTCAGAGGTCCTAGTGCACATTCAGCCAATCAAACACTGTAAGTCTTCTGACAGGTAAAAAAGTCTATTTAGCAAATTTATCAAAAAGACATTTCCTTCTATTAGTGCACAATAATGAAGCAGCCAAGACTCTAGCAGCTATCAGGGATGAGTCACTATGTACACATAGTTATTACTGTATGTGTCCACATTAGTGTATAACACCCTCCTCCTCCAGCTCTGTATTTAAATGATTACATTCCTGTCAGCATCTCTGTTTACATAGTTACTGATGAATCACTGTATACTGCCAGCTCTTTTCTGCTCAGGTCATGCCCGCTACAGAGGGCTGTTTCTGAGCTGAACCTGGCTTCAAAGCACACCCACTGAGTGATGACAAATTGTTCATTGAGGCCATGTGATCAATGGATGTCACATGGTATACTGGAAGTAGGAAGAAGGAGAGTAAAGGGCTCTCTGCCTGCTTTTGCAAAGCAGAACAAGTAAATCATTTTAATGTGTATCAATTACAGAGTTCAATTTAATTAAGCTGTGAGCGCTATATATCACAGGGCTCAGCTTCTCCCCTCTATCATATAACCCTACATATCACGGAGCTCAGCTTCACCCCTTTAGGTGGGGTTCACATGGCTTATTCAAGCCGTAATTGCAGGACGGATTTCGCCCGCAATTACGGCTTGAGTAAGGGGCTGGGGCGCTGCTCGCCGGCCCCATAGACATGCATATCCATGGCGCGTATCCCGCTGGGTTAATGAGCATCTCTATGAGAACTGTGGATTACCGTAATAGCTTGCACGGATTCCAGCTGTATTGCAGCGCAGTACGGCACGCAATATGGCTGGAATCCGTGCCCGAAATAAGCTGTGTGAACAGCCCCTGATTATATAACCCTATATATCACAGAGCTCAGCTTCTCTCCTCTATCATATAACCTTATATATCACAGAGCTCAGCTTCTCTTCTCTATCATATAACCCTATATTTTACAGAGCTTAGCTTCTCTTCCATATCATATAACCCTATATATCACAGAGCTTAGCTTCTCTCCTCTATCATATAACCCTTTATATCACAGAGCTCAGCTTCTCTCGTCTATCATATAACCCTATATATCACAGAGCTTAGCTTCTCTCCTCTATCATTTAACCCTTGCGCTCATACATGCTGTGTAAAGTCCGCCGCGCAGTGCGGGACTTAGGCGCAGTGCGGGACTGCGCCTAAGATTCGCCGCCCGAGGTAGTGCAGTACATAAATAAAATCACTTTCCAAAAATCAAGAACGGCGCAACATCAGGAATTTTTGGGTATTGGAAATTGCCGGGAAATACAGAATTCAAATTCTTAAACTATTCTCATGGTCGGCAGAAACCCCCAACCCAAAAAGAGCAACAT
>JAODAL010074519.1:0-14341 GCA_025379985.1 Phyllomedusa bahiana
AGAAGATATGTGACTCACTTGGTATAGTATAAAACCATACAATTCTTTTTTGCACACTGTATTATGGGGTTTAAAATGGGCGCATTTATGTCCTAGAGGCCGTTTTTTTGTTGTTGCTGGGGGCGGCGCGATCGGTTTGCGGGGGCGGGGTTTTAAAAACGGGGGGGGGCCCCAGGTGCTTCAGCTGTATGGGGCCCTGAAATTTCTGTTGGCTGCCCTGGGCACTATCACCAACGACTGTTTCGCGCTCGCAGGCGCTTTCTCAAGGCATAATGGGAAGTGACGGCATCACGTCTTAAATACCCTCCGTGATTACAAACACATATTTAAAGAAACAGTAAACTGATACTTCTCTCAAAATGAAACAAAATGAATAATAAAAAACAAACATATATACAAGTTTACAAAAAAGAAGATAGGTCATTTCTATCATTTAGTCCCAGTACTCCTAACGCCTCTGCGCGCAGAATCCACTGTGCTTCACACCGAAGGAATCGTGTATGTCGATCAACTCCACTACTCGATGCAAACACCCTCTGAAGACCTGCAAATATAACAACGGAGGTATCATCACCATGAATATTATGTAAATGAGAAAGAAAACATGGAGCACCTTTCTTAGTTCTAACTGAATAAAAATGTTCCCTAATCCTCATGAACAATGGACGTATTGTTTTACCTATATAAAAACATAACATAAACAACATAATTTGAACAACATGTTATAAATTGATTAACAACTTGTGTCCCCTCCTCCAATTCTAAGATGTTGACCCGTGACCAATGTCACAATAGGGACTTGACTAACTTTCTGTTGCAAATCAACATCTGTTGAAAGAATGTGCCAATTCTTCCTTATGGCACTTCTTATAATCTGACATATTACTATGTTCAAATGAAAATACAGGTCTATCATTTTCCCTTCTCCTACATTTTTTAAACAACAATTGATAGCCTTAGAAAATGCACTTGATAAAATCGCCTCATCATATCCCCCTAGCTCTTAACCTGTCCATAAGTTCCATAGATTGCTGCAAAAAGTCCCTATACTCACTGTTATTTCATCGAAGTCTTAAAAACTGACCATATGGCAATGAATTCTTTAAATGTACTGGATGAAAACTATTATGATGTAATAAAGAATTTGTGGCTGTAGACTTTCTGTACCCCTTAGTTACAATCCTCTCCTCGATTAAAGTTATTTCAACATTTAAAAACACAACCGATTTGTCGCTAAAATCAGACGTAAATTGCATATTCAAATCGTTCTTGTTAATATACTGAACAAAATCTTTGAATTGTACCTCTGTCCCTGACCAAATAATCAATATATCATCTATAAAACGAAACCAATGGACAATATATCTGACAAAAGGGTTTTGTACATTATAGATATAATTCTCTTCCCAAATGGGCAAAAATAAATTTGCAAATGTTGGGGTTACTGGAGTACCCATGGCGGTCCCTGTCTTTTGTGTATACCACACATACTCAAATCTGAAAGCATTATGTCGTAGCACAAAATCCAAAGCTTCACAGATAAAATTAACTTGTTGAATATCTCTATTAGTTCTTTACAAAAATGACCTGATGGCTATAAGACCATCAGAATGTCTGATTTTAGTATAAAGGCTCACGACATCAATGGTCGCCAGCCTAAAACTTTGGATATTTATCACATTATTCAGAGTCTGCAACAAAGTTTTCGTATCTAATAAAAACAAAGGGACCCCAAATAAAAGTGGTCTTAATAACCAGTCAAGGCTTAGAGATTTGTGGATTCGGTAAAAAATACCAATTAGGTTTCGATGGTGTCAGGGGCAACAGTTTTTCAGCAAGATTTTTAGATAGAAAGCCAATAGATCTTCCCCTTTGTAATAAAGAACGCAACCTACTAATATATCCTTGACTAGGGTCACCTGGGAGCTTCTCATAAGTTTGTATATCCCCCAGCTGCCGATTTGCTTCAAAAAAGGTAATATTCCCTATCCATCAGGACTATATTGCCCCCCTTGTCAGCGGGCTTCACAATAACATTGCTATTGTGCTTTAATTCTCTCAAAGCTTTCATTTCAGCAGACGTTAAATTTGGGATAACATCAGGAGAAATCAAACATTTTATGTCCTTCAATACCGCTGAATTAAAATTGGACAATGCAGATCCCGGTAACAAGGGGGGAAAAAAGAACTTTTTAAACCACCACAAAACCGTTGTACAGATTCAGATTCATCATTACAGCCATAAAGATATAACAGATCCAATAAATCCATCATTATCTGTCGATCTGTTGATGACACCTTCTCACCCACAAAAAAAACCTAAGTCTCCAATCTTCGTACTTATTTCACCTTCACAGGGAAGAATATCCTCTTCTTGTTTGTTCTTAAATATCTTAAAAAGATTTAATTTTCT
Organism: Phyllomedusa bahiana; assembly: GCA_025379985.1. Lineage (NCBI taxonomy): Eukaryota > Metazoa > Chordata > Amphibia > Anura > Hylidae > Phyllomedusa > Phyllomedusa bahiana. The sequence goes on from JAODAL010074519.1 coordinate 2,414, forward strand.
AAGAGACTTACTAAGATCTATTTCAAATTGACAAAAATCAAACTTTTTTGCCATGCAAAAATTCAAACCCTTAGACAACAGAGAAAGAGTAGCAGGACTTAATGCATAATGGGATAGATTAATAACATTAGATTCGCTCACCACTTGTTGTTCTGTGGAAACATGAGGTGCATCCATTTCTACTGTTTCCAAGAGACGTGCTTCAACAGATCGACAGATAATGATGGATTTATTGGATCTGTTAGACGGCTGTAATGATGAATCTGATTCTCTACAACGGTTTTGTGGTGGTTTAAAAAGTTCTTTTTTTCCCCCCCTTGTCACCGGGATCTGCATTGTCCAATTTTAATTTAGCGGTATTGAAAGACGTAAAGTCTTTGATTTATCCTGATGTTATCCCAAATTTAACGTCTGCTGAAATGAAAGCTTTGAGAGAATCGAAGGAAAATAGAAATGTTATCGTGAAGCCCGCTGACAAGGAGGGTAATATAGTCCTAATGAATAGGGAATATTACCTTTTTGAAGCAAACCGGCAGCTGGGGAATATACAAACCTATGAGAGGCTCCCAGGTGATCCTAGTCAAGTATATATTAGTAGATTGTGTTCCTTATTACAAAGGGGAAGAGCTATTGGTTTTCTATCTAAAAATCTTGCCTCTGACACCATCAAAACCTAATTGGTATTTTTTACCGAAAATCCATAAATCTCTAACCTAACCACATGACCGTCCTATTTTGGCAGGCAGGGGTTCAGCTACTGAACCCCTGTCTCAAGACCTGGACTGGTTATTAAGACCACTTTTATTTGGGGTCCCTTTGTTTCTATGAGATCCGAAAACTTTGTTGCAGACTCTGAATAATGTGATAGTATCCAATGATTTTAGGCTGGCGACCATTGATGTCGTGAGCCTTTATACTAAAATCAGACATTCTGATGGTCTTATAGCCATCAGGTCATTTTTGTAAAGAACTAATAGAGATATTCAACAAGTTAATTTTATCTGTGAAGCTTTGGATTTTGTGCTACGACATAATGCTTTCAGATTTGAGTATGTGTGGTATACACAAAAGACAGGGACCGCCATGGGTACTCCAGTAGCCCCAACATTTGCAAATTTATTTTTGGCCATTTGGGAAGAGAATTATATCTATAATGTACAAAACCCTTTTGTCAGATATATTGTCCATTGGTTTCGTTTTATAGATGATATATTGATTATTTGGTCAGGGACAGAGGTACAATTCAAAGATTTTGTTCAGTATATTAACAAGAACGATTTAAATATGCAATTTACATCTGATTTTGGGGACAAATCAGTTGTGTTTTTAAATGTTGAAATAACTTTAATCGAGGAGAGGATTGTAACTAAGGGGTACAGAAAGTCTACAGCCACAAATTCTTTATTACATCATAATAGTTTTCATCCAGTACATTTAAAAAAATTCATTTCCATTGGGCGTTTTTAAGACTTCATGAAAAACAGTGAGTATAGGGACCCTTTTTTCAGCAATCTAGGAACTTTGGACAGGGTTTAAAAAGGGGGAATGATGGGCGATTTTATCAATGCATTTTCTAAGGCTTCAATTGTTGTTTAAAAAAATTTGGGGAAGGGAAAAAGATAGACCTGTATTTTCATTTGAAAATAGTAAATGTCAGATTATAAGAAGTGTCATAAGGAAGAATTGGCACATTCTTTCAACAGATGTTGATTTGCAACAGAAAGTTAGTCAAGTCCCTATTGTGACATTTCGTCGGAATCAGAGTTTGAGGAAAAATACTGATTCTAACTGGTTTAACAAATTTGTTCCAAACGGTAACCATAAGTGTGGCACCTGTTCTTTTTGCGCAAAGAAGGTCACGGGTCAACATCTTAGAATTGGAGGAGTGACACAAGTTGTTAATCAATTTATAACATGTCGTTCAAATTATGTTGTTTATGTTATGTTTTGCCCTTGTGGGTATTTTTATATAGGTAAAACAATACGTCCATTGTTCAGTTAGAACTAAGAAAGGTGCTCCACGTTTTCTTTCTTATTTACATAATATTCATGGTGATGATACCTCCGTTGTTACATTTGCAGGTCTTCAGAGGGTGTTTGTATCGAGTAGTGGAGTAGATCGACATATGCGATGTCTTCGGTGTGAAGCACAGTGGATTCTGCGCATAGAGGCGTTAGGAGTACTGGGACTAAATGATAGAAATGACCTATCTTCTTTTTTGTAAACTTGTATATATGTTTGTTTTTTATTATTCATTTTGTTTCATTTTGAGAGAAGTATCAGTTTACTGTTTCTTTAAATGTGTGTGTTTGTAAACAGGGAGGGTATTTAAGACGTGATGCCATCACTTCCCATTATGCCTTGAGAAAGCACCTGAGAGCGCGAAATGGTCGTTGGTGATAGTGCCGTCCATCCCATTCTGTTTTATGCCACTTTTGTAATAAAGTATCTACACTTTTGGAATTGGTGAGTGCCGCCTTCATATCTTTTGCCATGGAATTGTTTGATTGTTCTTCTTTGCTGGGCTTAGCACCACGTTTAAAGATTTAACTAGAAGCGGTGTCCACATTGCGGTGAGGAAACTCATTATCGGAGCGCTGCAGCAGAAGTCTAAGGTAACCCCTTGGTGCCTACTTTCATTCTTTGATTGCAAAGAATTAAGTAGACTGAGGCTATGTCTCCATTGCAATGAAGTACGATTGCATTTTCAGCAGTTTTAGGATACTAAAACCACCGAAAATACGATCGTTCAGGCAGCTCATAGACTTTAATAGAAAAAAACGAACTGTAGTCTACACAGGTCGTTTTTTATACGCTCTTATTTTGGCGGCGGCGTATTATACAACATGAAATTGTACGGGCCGCTAGCAAAAAAGACGAACATTGACCGCAGCTTTTGCGCAAAACTTGGCAAAAACCACGATTGTGCATTAGACCAAAAAATGGTCAACTTTAAGCCGTTTTATGTCCAATGCAGTGTAGACCTAGCCTAATAGTGATGAGTCCAGTGTATTTGTTATGGAAGTGCTCTCTATGCCTGTTTTAGTGGCGACTGACAGGCTGCTTACTATTCCTATATTCACATCTACTTGTCAATTACAATCCGTTGACAAATACAGCAGACATAACTATGATTACACTGAATTATTTACCCATTTATCACAATATTGTAATGTTTAATTTTTTTTCATCTCTCGCCTTCCAAGATCTATAACTTACACCTGTTGACATAGCCATATCAGGGTTTGTTTTTTGGTACCATATTTTGTGCTATATAATGCATTGAGAATTAAAAACATTTTTTTGTAGGGAACAATGAAAATAATGCAATTGTTTTTCTGGTTTAATTTTTATGGAGCTTATAACGGTATAATGGACATGTGACCTTGTTTCTATGGGTCAGTATGATTTTGACAATATTTACATAGTTTTGTTTTACAAATCTTAAGAAATGCAATCCTAAATCCTGAATTTCATAAACTTTTTAAAAAAAATGTTTATATTTTTCTTCCTTTGGACCTGAGTGAGGGTTTATTTTTGGGGGCTGGTGTTTTGTTTTTATGGCTACCATTTTTAGAGTTAATGTGACTTTTTCACTTTTTACTCCAAATTTTTACAGTGTTTAAAGTGCGGGATAAATAATGTTATATTTTAATAGACTGGACTTGTGCCCTCTCCTCTGATAATGATCAGTCTGTATCATTCTGCCTAATCATAAAGAGTACTCTTCAGTTATACAGTTCCAGCTGCATAGTGCTCTCTATCCTTCCAGCACTTTCTTACATCTGAGATGCCACAATTGGATTGACTGCAGCATCCAATTGGTTAAAAAGCCAGCATCAGAGTCATATCACTTTCCAGTCGCCAGTGGCAGGTGGTGGCTGTAGTTAACAGCTGGGATCCATATGGTATCAATCAATCTATCTAATATCTATCTCATATCTATTTATGGTCTGTCTGTCTGTTGCAAATGTCATTTTATTAGAAATTACAATATTTGGAGACCTTAATGGACACCTAAAATTTTCAGAAATGTTTTTCTTTAAATGAATCAGTCATTCACATACAAGTTCCACAACATCAAAACTAATACATTTCTGTGCTTAATCTTACCTGACACATAATCTCCAAAAAATTGGGAATCTCGCAAGAGAACTAAGAGTGACTTTTGATCACTATATTTACTATTTTGCCATAGGCAAATTTAAAAAAAAACTCTATCAGTTCCTATTAAAAACACTAAACTAATTTTTTTATTCTAACTTTAAACCCTATACACACTATTTAAAACCCCATCTCTACCTCATCATTAACCCCTTTTTTGCTTCAAGGGAAAAACTCCCTTTTTTTATCATCAAAACCTGGGGGAAACCCCCCACCTATTACAGGAACCTTATATCTAAAGCAAATACTACTTCAAAGGATCCCAACCAACACGGGGGCTCTCCCAAAATTTCCCATGACAAAACAAATAACCCCCCTTGTACACCGCGCAGCAGGTGACACTTGTAACGAGGGTGAGAGATCACAATTTAAAACGTATGCTGACGTTTTAAAATTGTACTCCCCCGTCACAAGTGTCCACCTCTGCAGACGTGTCAAAAGGGGGGCCTTTATTTTTCTGTTCTAGAGATTAGGGAACCTGCCCAAAGTTTGGCTTGGGATCCCTTACTGAAGCTATACTTTTTCTATAGATATAAGGGGCCCCCTGTTAATATGGGGTCACCGACTTGATGAAGAAAGGGGGGTTATTCCCTCTCTCAGAAACCAAAAAAGGGTTAAATGATGAGAAAGAGATCATTTTTAAATAGTGTGTATAGAGGTTAAAGTTTAAAATAATAAAAGTTACTTTTAGTGTTTAAAAATAGAATGTAAGTTTTTGTTTGCCTATGGCAAAATAGTAAAAATAGTAAATCTTACCTTTTTACACAACACAAGGAGAAAAAGATGGGAATAAGTAGGTTATAGAAAACAATGATCACAGTTGATGTAATGCCTTCAAATTCTTGCTGCCTTGATGATGATGAGAAGTAAGATATCTACTAAGACAAAGGACACTTTATTATACAGCGTACTTGACTTACATTCAATATAACATTTCTACTGCTTTATTTCTCACTTTTTTAATTACAATAAGCCACTTAAAGTGCTGTTCACAGAGACTGTACTAAAACATAATGAAAACCCTACATGTTTGGTATTGTTGGATTTTGTATCAACCTGTAGAATACAAATAAAACATTATTTATACCGAAGAGTGAATACCATAAAAACAAAGCTTTTTTTTTCACATTTCAACTCAGAATATTTTTGCGATTTCACAGTATATTCTATGGCACAGTGAATGACACCATTAGAACTGCATCTTGTTGTGTAAAATAAAAGCCCTCATGTGTCTATGTAGATGAAAAAATAAAAAAATTATGGCTCATGGAAGGTGAAGAGGAAAAGCAAAAAAAAAAAACTCCTGAAAATACCTGCATCCTTAAGGAGTTTATATTTAAAACTACTACTGCTTCAACTACAGTCATATAGTATAATTATATAAAAGGAAACAAAATACAATTTAATAGGACAAAAAATATATATGAAATACATATTGAAAACAATACACAGCAGTAACAATGTTTACATATTTAATGTATAAAATAGATATACCAGATGGTTTCTATACCTGTATGGTCTTCAGTTGTAGCTCTTCTATATTCTCCGAGATGGATTTGTTAAATTCGTTGATCCATGGCAGACTGTTGTCTCGATCCTGCTGGTTGTCTTCTCTCAGGTAGTAAACTAACTTTATTGCTTTAGCTTTCTGTACAATTTGGTCTGAATTCAGTATCACCCTGCCTATGTATGAGCCTAGAAATATTCTATCTTGAAACACTGGGTAAGTTATATTTATTGTCTCTATTAAACTAACATTATCTTTTACTATAGATAGGAGTGGATTAGCCGGGATACATTGTAAGTTCTGGTCCTGGGCACAAAGCTGCTGATAACTAAGAGCTGCACCAGGTCCAGAGTGTTGTATTGTGATGTTCTGCACCATCTCATCCAGATTCATAAGCTCTTTGAATGTGTTAACATTTATGACATTATCGGACGAGCTCACAGCTATGAGAGAGACAAAAGAGCCTTCTGTATACAACCGCGATGCAGAAAACTGCCCTGAGTCATTGGTGGGAAAATTAGTCTTTACAAATTCTCGCTCAGTTTTAGCTGCGCCTCCAACTGGTGTGAACTGATCCTCTATGTCATTCACTTGTCTCTGGGATAAAAAGTAAAACCCAGCTCCAAGCCCAGCAGATAAAGCAAAGGGAACTAGTAGGAACCACCAGGGGTATCTTCCGATGAGTTTACCAAGCCGGCTGAAGGCAAAAGAGAGAGGCTTCTGTAGACAGTCTGTCCGATAGCGAGACATCCTTGATAACCAGAAATATAGTAGCAGGTCAGGTCATAAGAGACAGGAATAATATGAATGTGAACTTTAGATCAGTCGCCGTCAGCAGCAGACAGTGTGACTAACAATGTAGTAAACAGACAGTAAAACAAATCAGCTACAGGGAAATTTATCAACGTCCAAATGACTTGCTAGATAATCCTTTTAATTAATTATTGCCAGTATTACTTATTGCCAGTAACGAGGAAGAGTTTGTAATTTGGAATGTAAAACTATTTTCCCTTAGCCCAGTAATACAATAATGGGGATTTCTCTACCCTGCAGGGCGGGACTGGAAATAGAAAGCAGCCCTGGCACAAACCCCCATCAGCCACCATAAAATATCAGCTACCCCCCACCAGTCCACATGCAATATATGCCTCTAAAATTTCCCTCAGTCACACAACTTACCACCTTCTAAAATAAAAAGTACTATACACACAAACAGGAAAGTAAAAGTGGCGAAGAGAAGCCCCTTATCACAGGGTCAGGCACAGGTTTGCACTCGCTTTTACAATCAGGGACAAGTGTATGCTACACAAGGGTCAATATAAGCTATAGTACCGACAAGCAGAGACCACATAAGGATCAGGTCACCGTCAATCACAAATTATCAGTGGTCAGATCACCACCACCATGACAGTGAATGCAGCACAGATCCAACTAAGAAGCAAAATAATACCTGACATCAGGGACTTACAGGAGTCATCTTCTTTGATGGGAATTGTTTTCTTCTCCTTTTCTTCTACACCTGGCCCAAACCTCCAGGACATCTTCTATGATGAGTCGTTCTCTTCTCTGATAAGTTGTTCCCTTCCTTTTTTTTCTCCATCCAGCGAAGAATGCAATGACGTCCTCTCGCAGCCACTACTCATCCCTGTAGAATTTACCACACAAATATCATACATTTCTCCTTTTACCAGAACTTTACTATCAACCCCCACCTCTATACAAACTTGTCATCCATAACAATCCAAATAGTAATATTGCGGTTTGCAAATTCGCCCATCCCCCTCAACTGGTTAAACAAAATGAAAATTAATTTGTTACTGGAAATGCTGGGTGGTAACCAATATGGCATCAATTAAAAAAAGCACTTTAATGAATTCCCAACGCTATAGCTATTTTTGGCCAAAGCATTTTCACTTTTATTTTCCCATCTACACAGCCATTTAAGTGTAACGGTTTAGGTTCAGGCACAGTTTGGCGGTATCTCCCAGCAATCCTGAATGCTTAATAGGCTATCCAACGTCCAGGAAAGCTGGGTGACGCCAAAATCTTCAATTGGCTTTCTTTCAGAGCTTTTACACAGAAGTTGGGTGTAGTAGGCGTGACCTTAGGTGAAGGGGTGTGGTTTGATATATGTAGGGCGTGGTCTATGCAGATTCTTGGGGCGGCTTGATACATGCACCACAGCTTGAAATCTCCCTGCTGACCGCTTTCAAAAGTTGGCAAGTATGTATACAGGTCATCCCCCTAGTAGTTAGGCAGGTATACAGGTCCTCCCCCATTAGTTAGGCAGGTATAACGAGTTTCCTCCAGTAGTTTGGCGGGTATACAAGGCCTCCCCCAGTAGTTAGGCAGGTATACAAGGCCTCCCCCTGTAGTTAGGCAGGTATACAGGGCCTCCCCCAGTAGTTAGGCAGGTGTACAGGACCTCCCCCAGTAGTCAGGCAGGTTTTTAACCCCTTAACGACCTTTGGCATATCCATACGTCCAGGTCGTTTGGGGGTTAACGCACCTGGACGTATGGATACGTCCTGAGGATCGCGCGAACTCTAAAGCAGAGTTCGCGCGATCGGCGCGGGGTGTCAGCTGTATATTACAGCTAACATCCCGCAGCGTCGGCCCCGACCCCGGATCGCCTGGGGGGGTGGGCGGTTAAACCCTTGATTATCGCGACCATCGGGTCACAATAACTAAGAGAGACGCAGGAGGAAATCGCTCCTCCTGCGTCTCTGTCGGCTGCAGCAGCGCACGGATCGGGCGATCCGTGCAGCTCCTGGCTTCCTACAGACAGCACGGAGGGCATAGAATGCCTTCCGGGTTGTCTGTGACGTCACGACGCCCGGCCGTTCCTGTGGGCATGTCCCGCATCGTGACTGACAGTTGTCATAGGAACCAGTCATAGCAACAAGCTATGTACTGAAATTTCCAAAAAAAAGAGAGATCTAAAGATCCCCTCATTCCAAAACCCCTTGGGGAAATGAAAAAAATAAGTTAAAAAGTGAAAAAAAAATAAAAAAAGGAAAAAAAAAGTAAAACACAAAACGAAAAAAAAAAATAAAAATAGTTTCACCGCCCCTTTTCCCTTTTCAAACGCCAAACCCCCCCAAAAAAATCAAAAATAAATTTAAAAACCCCCTATTTTGGTTTTCGTCGCGGCGAAAATACCCCCCCTTTTTTAAAAACTGTTTTGTTTAAATTTTCCCCTACTGAAAACGCCGAAAAAAAAAAAACCCCAAAAAAAAGTCAAAATAAAAAAGGAATAAAAAAACGATCAAAAACTCCTAGGGAAAAAAAAAGTTGTACCCAAATTTAAAAAGTAAGCATTCCGCAAAAAAAAATCCTTTACAGCTTGTATAAGGAAAAAAAAAAAAATGTATTTGCTCTCAGAAGATTAGGATGATAAAAATTGTTTTACACACTAAAAAACACTTTTTTTTTTTTTTTAAAAATTGCTTTTAAAATAAAAAAAACATTAAATGGGTTCGCCCTAATCCTAGCGGGTAGGGGTAAAGAGTAAAGCTTTAAATTATCACGGATACTTCACGGTGGGCCCCGGGTTTAAAAATAAAAAAAAAAAACAAATAAATTTGGTTTTTCAGGGATTTTCTTCCCCGGCCTCCAAAAAATGGAAATTTTAAAAACGATCAAAAAGCCTTTTTCCCCCCAAAAAAAAGGGTACTTAAAAAAAACGTCAACCCCATTCGCAAAAAAAAAGTCCCTACACAGCTCCAAGCAAAAAATTTAAAGTTTGACCTTTTTAAATAAGGCGATTCAAAAACTTTTTTCCTGGTTTAATAAAAATATTTTTAAAAAAAAAAAGAAGTTAAAAAATAAAAAAAAATACTATTGGGTATCGGTGGGAATCGGGGTTTGGGCCCGCGAGTAAAGTACCATGTCAAAAATAGGACATTTACCGCATAAAAAAATAAAAAAAAAAAAACACTACCCAAGATTGCTTGTATTTTGTTAAAACATTCTTTAGAAAAACCTTTTAAAAAAAATGAACAAAGGGATCATATGCCCCCCCATTTAATTTTGGGACCAATAAAAACTTCAAATCACCGCAAAAAAAAAGCCCATACACAGCTAAAGCACACGCAAATAAAAAAAAAGGGCTGTCAAATAAAACATTTAAAAAAATTATTTTTAAAAGGGGTTTTCTACAGTTTAAAAGAATAAAAAAAGAAAAAAATATATAAAAACTATATCATTGGGAATTGAACCCACCCCCATAGTAAAGTTTTTTTCATATTTACCCCCCAAGGTGAAAACGTAAAATTTAAAAAAATCAAAAAACCCAAAGACCGAACGCGTTTCCCCCCATTTTTTAAATTTCCCAAAGCTAAAAAAAAAAATATGGAACACCTGTGGGGCCTAAAAAGCAGAAAACCTCCCTAGATGAGATCCCGAAGGGTTTTTGGGAATCCAAAATGGGGCGCTTCTGGGGAAGGGTTTTGCCCTTTCCCGCTACCCTTTGGGGGTTTTTGCAAAAAGCGGGGCAATTTACCCCACCAAAAAACTTCGTTTTCCCAAAAACCAAAAAGCGTCCCTTTCCCCTTTTACGCCCCGCCATGTGCCCAAAAAAGCAGTTTTTAAAACCCACTGTAGGGGGATTAACCCAACTTTGGAAAGAAAATTTTTAACAAAGTTTTAGGGGCTTTTTTCTAAGGGGTTCCTTGTATTAAAGAAAAAATTTTTAAACCCAAAAATTTCGGGTTATTGGAAAAAAAAATTTTTTTTTTTAAATTTTTTCACCTTAAATTAAAAAAAAAATTTTTGGGAAACACTTGTTGGGGTCTATTTTCTCAAAGCACCCTTGGAAAAAATTCATTTAAGGGGGGTAGTTTCCAAAATCGGTTTTAATTTTGGGGGGTTTAATTTAAGGGTTTAGCACCCTTTGGGTGTCCCCAAACCTGAAAAGGCGCCTAAATAAAAAACGTATTGGAAAAAGAGAAAACCCCGGGCCAGTAGGGTTTCTCCTCCTATTCTTGGGCCCTTTTTAGAGCCAAATAAAGCCTAGGGCCACATTTGGGTTCTCTAAAAAAAGGCCAGAACCCCGGGGGAAAATTTATGTTAAGTTGCAATTTTTTCCTAGTCCCCATTTACCGTATTCCGGGGAAAAATTTAAAAAAAAATTAAAAAACAAAAAAAAAAGTGAAATTTTTTAAATTTTTACCTCCCCCTTTGCTTTAATTTCGGGGAAAAAATCTAAAGGGTTTTTTATTAAAAAATTTTCCAAAAAGTGTTTTTAAAAATTAAGGGGGGTTTTGTTTCTAAATGGCTCACTTTTGGGGGTACTAACAAAGGCCCTTTAAAGCCCCGTTTAGAACTGGAGGGGTCCCCCCAAAAAAAAAAGGAAAATTTCAAATTTTCTTTAAAAAGTGAGAAATTATACTAAATTTCTAAGCCCTCTAAAAGGGCGTTTAAAAAAAAAAAAAAACATTTAAAAAAATGGGTTTCCAAACCCATATTGGGGCCCTATGGTAGAAAAAAAAGCCCCCAGTTATAAACATTTTGTGGGGAAAAAAATTTTTCTGTTTTTGGGACGCAAAAAAATTTTTTTCTTTTTAAAAATGCAAAATTTTTCCAATTTTCATGAAATTTTGATATTTTTTTACAAACAAAAAAAGGATTGTATGGATAAAAAATTTTTTAAACCCTTAAAAAAACCCAATGTGGTTTACGATAAAAACAAGGAAAAACCCGAATTCCATTTGGGTAGGGAAAAGTGCCAAAAAATTATTCCACCTAAATGAAAACATGTAATTTTCCAAAATAGGGCCCGTGTCCCGGAAGGGCAAAACAGGGGGGTCCTTAAAAGGGGGTTTTTTGGGCCCCCCCAAGGGAATTTTTCAGTTTTACAGGGGTCCCCCCGTGGTTTGACAATTTTTAAACCCGGGGCTTCCCCAGTATTTTGGCAATAAACCCGACCCACCCCCGTACCACAGGTTTTAAGGGCCTTTCCCACAGTAGATAGGCCCGATTACAGGGCCTTACCCAAATACTAGGCAGGGAAAAAAAAACAATTTCCCCGGTTAGGCAGGTATACAGGACCTTTCCCCATTTTTAAGGCAGGTATAATTAGCCTCCTTCGGGAGTTTTGGGGAGGGAACAGGAAATTCCCCCCCAGGGATTAAGGGCAGGTATACAAGCCCTCCCCAGTAGGGAAGAAGGTATACCAGACCTTTTCCCCCCGTAGGTTTTGGGGAGGGATAAAAGGGCCCTCCCAAAGTAAGACAGGTTTTAAAAGAGCCTCTCC